>JZKD02S2352753.1:0-18436 GCA_000966675.3 Picea glauca | reverse complement strand
ATCACTTACATATAGTATCCATCACACAAATGATAGAACGAGGCACAATACAGGAGAGAATGAATCAGTTATTGACCATGGAGGAAGACTAAATCTTGGTAGGATTCCATCAACAAGTGCAAAAATCTAGAGACAAATCTTGGCATGATAGACACATCAAGAAGAAAACATTGAAGGAAGGATATCTAGTATTGATGTATGACAGTAAATTGTTTCATCACCCGAGAAAACTCTGAATGCATTGGTTAGGACCATACGAGGTAAAATCTATCTTAGAAGGAGGATATGTACAGTTAAGATATTTAGTAGGCGTAGAAATCAGAGGAATGATCAATGGGAGTTGACTGAAGCTGTATAAGGACAGTCGACCACCCACTGTGCAGTAAAAAAAAATAAAAATAAAAATTGAAAAGAGAACAAAAAGGAAACAAAACTGAAGAGAGAATAGTACGTCTAAGGTAGAAAGGTCACATGAATTTAGAAACACGAATTCATAAAGAATAAGGACAACGATTACATACAAAGGGAAACAAGCGGGAAAAGGAAAGTCAACAAAAGCCGGATGACATGAATACACTAGGCATAATTAAAGGATGGAAAGGATCGATGGGACATCACATTAATCACGCCAAGTGGAGACGACAAAGAAAGAGTAATGACAAGTATGAAAACGAAGGAGATGCATTGAATTTGTAATCAAGGTGCATTAAACTCAAAACCAAGGAAGCATCCTCGACAAGCTTCATGGGAAAGCCATACAACACACAGACGTGGGAGCCCATAGTATATTCATGAAGACAGAGAAGACAGAGAGAGACAGAGGCTAAAGAACATAGAGTGAGCACACAAAGATCACCAATACCATTCGATTCCAACAGAAATTTGAAAATTATCGCCATGGCACCGCCCAAGAAAGTAGAAGCAAGCCCGACCGCCAAAAGAACCATAGTTCATACCAGGTCCCGAGAACCGACGAAAGAAGGTGAACAAAAATCACCGAAGATCATCGATATCGATGAAGTCCCATCCCTAGAGATGATATTGATGAATCCCACACCGATACTAGAAGAAATTGAACAACCAGAAGCAGAAGCCATGAAGGTAGATACGCAAGAAATGGTACAAGAGCCTCAGAACCAGGAAGCAAAAACCCTAAAGGAGGTACAACCAGAGAGAATAAAAAAAACCCTATAAATTAATGGAATGATGCAGAATATAGAAGAAGAAGTGGAGCCAAGGGAGTCTCCAATGACCATATCAGAACACCCAGCAGGGGAGACCACTGAAGATGTCTTGGCTTGGATGGAATGGATTAAGGAGGAGCAACCGGAAGTTGCTAGAACTTCGAGCCAGCCACTGCAGCAGAAAGGCAATATACAGATACCAATCTCACCCCGTAAGAAACCTGCAACATAAATTGTTCTACCATGCATACCAGCTGGAGTATAGGTAGGACCAGAGATACTGGGCCATGTCGGGAAGCTCGAATATTCAGACCATGATGTAGTAGACAAATCCAAATTCCTGGAACTTGCACAGAGGGTCTTTATACATACCATAGGCACAACTTAGATTGGAGAAACAATTAACTAGCCATACCATTGGGCAACTGGGCTGGAGAAAACAAGAATTTTAGGTCTACTAAACCTACCCCATTTTGGCAGAGGCCAGTATGCAACAACATGCATCAAATAGATGTTATCAGTCACACATGGAGGGGACATATGGTTGGACAAGCTCGTCCCCATAATCGTTGATCTTATTGCACAAATGGCAAGGTTACCAATTTAGGGTATGGATCCCGCATTGGTTCTAGGCGACAAATCCAAGGAGAAAGCGCTGAAAGAAGAAATTAAGAAGAAGTATGGCACTGCTAGGGGGACAAGAGGCATCATCATCAAATGGATCAACAATGCAGCCACACAATTGGGTGTGAAAATCTTAGCCTGCAAGTTGCTAAGAAAACACTGTAGAGAGGAAGTCCCAACTAGAGTCATTACAGTTGCAGCCCTGCGTGCAGAAGGCACCTCAATGATCTGGGCACCATACTTATTGAAATTTGTCCAAGAGGACTACAAGGATGTGTAGGAACTAGGCACAGAGTTCCACTACTCATGGCTAATTACCTTAATAGCCTTCATGGGATGGTGAGAACCAGGGTATGTAGTCTTTTGTACCAGAACAGAGCCTAAGAGAGCGAGGTATATATTGTTGAGAGCTGGGATGAATGATAGGCATAAGAGGGAGAATGGGATTATATTTGAAGCATACCTATGTGACATGTAGGAAGCCATCAACCGATCATGGAGAATAACACCAGAGGCTATCGCAAGATATGCGGAAATCGCCAATTTCCAAGCCAAACAACAAACAATGTGGATACATGCAAGGCAGGATCCAGCTAAACAATGGCTATAGATGCGCTACTAAATCACAGAGGGTGATGTTGACATGGTCATCAGTGAATGGCTCGACAAATGGAGGATCCAAGCCATTACCCGGGAAATGCCAAAAATAACACCAGAGGAAGAGGCAGAGCAGGGAGAAACGCAACCTTCAAAAATCCAAGTGCCCAAGAAACCCAGAATGGGCCAAGGCAAGCAGACACAAATAGATGAAGGCCCAAAGAAGAAAGGGACCTAGAAGAGGAAGAAGGAAAGCACACAAATTCCCAAGGGACAACAAAAATAGGCTAAGGGAGTGCAGAAGTAGGCTGATTCTATGCAGGAGACTGCCTCAAATCCTAACACACAAGAACCAGGGGGAAATAAGAGACCAACCATGCAAGAAGGAGGCCAACGTAAGAAATCAAAGGCACAATGAGCACCACTAGAATATACAATCATGAAGGATGATGGGGAAATGATCATCAGAATGGTCCAGGATTGTCTAGCAGAGGACTTCGACCATGCAACACATCATAGGGACAAAATACAAAAGGAGCTAGCATAAATGGGGAAGTTCCTTAAGAAATTTGAGGAAGTACAGATAGAAATCAGTAGAAGGGGCATAGAGACATCAACACCATAGACATAAGGAAGAGTGAAAGAGGAAGATAGACAGTTAGACAAGGGGATATTGTATCCACACGCAACATTCCATATCAACTCCAGTATGTTGTGCATGGATGAAATTGTGGGGCGGACAACCTTGAAATACTTAAGCCAAATCCAACTTGTGTTGACAAGGATACCATTTAGGGAATTACACAAGTTTCAGGTGAGCATCAACCATGAGGTACAACCACTAGGTTGCAAGAAGAAGGAAGAAGGAAGCAACAACATAGTTGTAGCAGATAGAGCAACAGGTTAGCACAACAGCTGACTTGTTCAATAAAGCATCACAACTTTGGACAAGGTTGGAGGAGGATCCACAGGTCCAACGGTGGGATAAGGAAGAGGAAAGGATCAATGTAGCAATACAAGAGCTCAAGAAAAAGAAAAAGACCATACCAATCCTAGAATGAGTCAAGGGGACGCAGGTGATGAAGAAGATGTAGACATAACTCATCACTGCGTAAATGAAAAAACAGGAGCGTCAAGCTCAAATGGAGCCATTACAGGAGAGGGTAGAAAAAGTATTGGAATAAAAAGAGGAGGCTAAAACACAGATAGCACAGACCCAGGTAGAATGTGTAGGATTGATCAACAATGAAGTAGCAATCCAGGTAGTGGACACAATCAAGGAGAAGACCGTGCAGGTGTGGACACAAGTGGAAGAGCTCAAGGAAAAGTGCCAAGCGATCACCAAAGAGGTCGACGAAGCTTAGAAGGATTAGGTGGCTCGGGACGAGCCACATGTCATTGTTGGGGGACTATTGGTAGAAGGCCGAAGTGGAAATAAGGATGATTGTGGGGAAAGAAAGCGTGCAGAAACAGAAGTAACAACTGGAGGGAAATACAACACGCGCGCATGGAAGAAAATATGCACAAGGGAAGAGACAACTGGAAGGAAGAACAACATGCACGCATGGGAGGAGGACCTAACGTCGATAGCATTAGGGTTTTGGTAATATATTGTAAATGGATGGAGAGCCCAAAATATAAATATATGGATACGTTAGTATCATAGAGGGTTCCTTTTTTTTGTACATTATTGTTCTATCTTGGATAGGTACGAGTTGATGCGATACGTAATGTTTTTATGTGCTATTTTATAAGATGTTGATCTAGAGAGGATAGGGGAGAAGGAAGATTTGAGGATTAGATCATAGGATGAGCAGCCTGGTGCGATCTAGTTCGCCTCGTATAGATCTTACTCATTAGAGGAGAATTGTAAGCATGCGGCACCATAGATGCAGAACTACCATAATAAAAGAGCCAAGAGGAAAATATTTGTGGATGTAGCCTAGGAGGGGGTGAACCACGGTAATATCTATGCAATGTGATGAATGCACACATGTATTTATCTTCTTTTTAGTAGTTAATTGTCGTGCATAATGAATGGATGGGTTACTACATTACTACGAAATATGGTTGTACTGTTAAGGGAATAAAATGTTGAAGGTAATGCATAGTCATGAATATAGTAGATTGCAATCACAGTTTAAGTAGATGGATGTGAATACAGATCTCCTATATCATACTCAATCTCAGGTTGTAAACACTAAATTATTACAGCCACCCATTTAAAGCTATCTCGGGTGAGACTACGCATTCTGTGTGCTGTGTTGCCTTATGGATTACCAGGAGGGCCAATAGTTTTAGAGGCTTTGTTGGAAAATCTGAATGACATGAAACCTAGGTCAATAAGCTCATACTATAATAGAAGAAGAGTTAAACAAACAATTGTCATGGCGTTTAGATATAGAGCCTTCATTAGTGTAGAGGCAAAATTAAATATCTACCATCAATTTGGTGAGATAATGGATCCTAACCATTCATCGTAGGGTGTCATTCAAAGTAAGTCACATAGATGAGCTCTGATGAGGAAACTTCAAGGGGAGAACTAGAAAGGGTGAGATTTGATCTCGACCATCAATCTAGTAAGACAGATAGTTCCAGGCCACTCATCAAAGAGGATGATTCAGGGTAAAAAATGGAGGTGAGATTCGATGGGGAGACTACTAGGTGAGAACTGGACCCTCGATTGGAGCAAGGGAAATATTTATTCTTATACATTGATCCATCGTAAGGAACCCACATCTTCTTGGCAAGGGATACGACCTTGTTTCTCCTCAGAATGATCATAGCCAGTGATTTGGCATGGTGATGAGATCTGTATCATAGATCAATGCAAAGGAAAAGAATGGGATGATATTTAATCTCGACCATCGATCTGGTGAGATGAATAAATATTAGCCATCGTTGTTTGAGGATGTTCATAATAAGATCTAGAGATGAAATCCGATAGAGGAAGCCCGACGGAAAATCTAGATTATTCATCTATCGAGATCAAAGGATATTTTAGATGCAATCATGACCATTGATCCACCAGGATCGGAGGATCTCCAAGAGGAGATTCGAGCCGTTGATCTGCCAAGATAAGAGGGACTCATTGTATGATATGGATCATTGATATTTAGTTAAGGGCTCAAGAGGATGATGTGGATGGTGCCACATGGCATAGTGATTTGGCACCTGTAGGTGAGATTTTGTGGGAAATATGAATGCCACATGTCAGGTGGAAATGGGGCCAATACGTATCATATATATATGACTTCACGTGTCAAGAGGATTTGGCACATGTAGGTGAAAATCCAAGAATATCTAGGCCGTTCATTGGAGTTTGAAAGGTTGGCAAGGTCGTGTGTTGGAAAAAAATGTCGACAACGATGAAGGCATCAATGATGTGATGGGAGTAATTGATAGAAAAAAAGTCAGATTTAATATCCACTGTAGAATCTTACCAAAGAACCATTATAAGTTATAGAATGGGTGTTGATGTCATGAATGATGCGGCATGCTAGTGTGACAACTAGCTGGACCCTGGGTGACATGTGTCACCTATGGATTGGTCAGAGAAACCAAAATGGTTTTGGAGGGCCAAGAGGCCCTTAGTTATTTGATCATAACCTAAATTATTGGATATTCTAGTCGAGATATCTTGGCCATACATTGGAAAAGGGATAACGAAGGTCTAGAGATGGGTATAAGAAAATGTCATCGAAGATGATGAAAGATAGATGGAAATGACAATTGTTGATCAGTGAGCAGGTGGGGTTAAATATAAGCCATAGATCCTGGTGGGTACCATCCCTGTACCATAAGGAACATCAAATATTGGAAGTTAACCTCCACTCCAGTTAGTATCACCAATACAATTAGATTCGCTGGATGATCGACGCAAGGAAAACAAGATATTCAATAGGCCCAACTAATGGATCATCGTTGGAACTTTTGGTTGGGGTCTTCGCTATCTATAGAAACAAAATATTGATGACAAAGACCTAATGTTTCATGGGATCAGAACCATGGTTCGACGAACCGCGTGGAAAACACCATGTCAGAGCCGCGATTGTGCCACATCGGGTGACACTTGGGATAGGTATCCACATGGATGCCACATGGCAATGAGGTGGCACCTCATCAATGAGGCTTGAGAAATTTGGAAGGCCATAACTTTTAACTCCGAAATTGTATTGGGGAATACTTACAGTCACTAGAAAGCTCTTGGAGAGAAGGAGACGATGGAATCCTTTAGAGGAGGCTTGGGGTGATCAATAAAAATTGAAATTTTAATACCCCATCCCTCAAAAGGTACTTAGGGGGTTGGGTGTGTTACAGAGTGGTATTAGAACATGCAACAACACTTGGCCTTCTTAGGCTCATGAAACATGAAAGAGTCAAATAAAATTTTATTATTGAACTTTTAAGGGGGAGGGAACCCTACCCTACCCTATATTATGACCTAAAAGGTCACTTTTCCACAGTCTTGGTAGAGTTCTTGTACTCTACTCGTAATTCTACAATAAATTTCCTTAACACTTGTAATGGGTGGCCCAAATTTTTTTCTTGAATTATTCCAAATTCCTTAAATAATCAGTTCTGGCCTATGTGCAGACCAATAGTCCCAATACTATAAGTAGGGCGTTAATCTCCTTCCCATAGAACCAAGCCTATGATTAAGAACTTATTCATTTGATAACTTTACCACTTTTTACCAAGTGGTATTTCTCCTTAGTATAGTGGGAGGTCGGGGGATAGAAATGAAACCACCTTCCAAAGTGTCGTTGTGTATTTAATAACCACCACATGTCCCTTAGTAGGTTTTAAAATACCACCAGTGCAAGGTAACTTTATGTTAACTCTCGTGTAGCTTATGTGTGTGCCTTTTTTTATCTAAACTGTCGATCCTTACATGTGATCCACTATTATTTCCACGATACACAACGATGTAGATCATTGATCCGATCATGATCAATGATCATAATTATAACTTACCCCACCACTGATTTGATCACAAATGCCTTGATCCAACAATGGAAATTGATCGATCTTTTGATATGACTGTCCATGAGTCACTAATTTACCTAGAATATGGAATTCAATGAATTTACCACTAGGTAAAAAAATAACATCCAAACCTCAATACTGATGATTCTCCTACATCACTATCCATAAGAGATTATTTAAACTTTACTATTGAAAAGAGGATTACGAAATTCTATTTTTTTTACACGTTTTAAATTTGAGCTATATGTTGTTGTTATATGCTAAATGATGAAGCTAATTACATCTTACAGATTACCTGTGCTATTCATAAATTAGTGGATAATAAACTAACAAGAAATGTTGTTATCAACACTTAAATAGTCAGTGGACAATAAGGAAAAGTTGTAAGCATAAAGAATGGTGACATATCATGATATGGGAGAAGGATCCCATAATAGAGAACAAGAATATGATGAAAGGAGACTGGTAGATGTTACACATTATTTTCCTCATCCCTATGAATGTTAATGATGTAAACCTATATGTTTCCTTCAGAGGGGTCAGTGGCCTGAGTTCCTGAAGAAAGAAGGGAGAAGAACTTTTCCTGAGAAAAGAAGTTGCATTTTCCTTTGTAAAAATCCTATTAAAGAGGATGTTCATAGGTTTCTATATAGCCAGGGTGCGAAAATGCCTAATTTTCGTAGGCTACACCATATCTAGGACGTGAAGTGTTTGCAGGTTGTTATATAGGCAGGGTGCAAAAATTCTCATACGTGGGAAAAACGAGCATCTTCTCGATGCTTCTAGAAGGATAAACTTCCATGGTGAGGTGGAATCCGAATGGTTTGGATATTACTCGCTTTCATGATTTAGTGGGATCATCCTTACCTCCTCACCTTATCCTCTTCAATTTATAAAAGGAGAGGATATCTCATGGAGAAAGTTAGCTTTTTGGATTAACTTGGATTGGATTGAGCTTTGGAGATTGTTAGCTTGGCTAGATGAGCCACTTTTTGAAGATAGATTGTGAATATTATCAGATTGATGCTCTTAGAATTCTCAGAGTGGAAGTGTGTGGGTAACGAAGGATGGTTGGAAGGGACCTTACAACATCAAGGCCACAATTGTAATATCTCTTTCACATTTAATATGATACAATAATATAATTATTTCTTATAAAGCTTGTTGTGTTTTATTGTATGATTCCTTAATCACACAGATAGGTTTATATTGAGTTTATCCTATTACTATCACTTTGATTGGTCGTGTTCTTTTGCAGGATCATCATTGTATGAGTGGTGGAACAGAGCTAGGATGGAGGTAGCGAGAGGAAGCGACATTTAAATGGCATGTTACCTATCCCTCTTTAGTTAGTAAATTCAATATTTAAAACTTAAGGAAAGCGTCATGTTCTGGTGTGTTTTGTTCTAGAACTAGGTCGATCTAGGGAGATCAGTTAGTGTCTGCACCTACCGATTTATCCAATAAAAGTAGAAACCCCTCCAAATCTATTTGAGACCATGAGAAGTCTCATGGAAGAGCTACAAAGGTTTAAGGCTGATAATGAGAGGATTACAAAAGAACAATAAAAAAAAACTAAAATAAATGCATTTTTGTTTCAAATCCTAACAGATATACAAAGACAATTGCAACATGGGCCAACTGGAAGTAATGTAGACAAAAATTAGTATGAAAAAATCTAGAGTCCAACTGAGATACAAAGTCATGGTCCTGAAATTAACAATGCAGGAATAAGAAATCCCAAGAAGGCCCAACATGGAACCAAGAGGCATGCCAAGATCAAAGAATCATCTAGTGAAGGAGAAAAAATCCCCAAGGAACTTTTCAACAATGAGACCAGCTCATATTTTCCGAGGAAAAGAAAGAGGAGGAAGCACTCCAAGGTTGGTGACCTTGAAGAATTTAAGAAATCCAAGCCACCCACTTTTGACGGGGAAATAAAAAATGGGTAACAAGTAGAAGATTGGACACTTGGTTTGAAGAAGTACTTTAGAGCTCATGCCTATTGTGAAAACTTGAAGGCCTGAATAGCCATATTTAACTTGAATGGAAAGGCCTCTATACAATGGTGGGAGGACCTTAGAAATGTGAAGGGAATTCATGAGAAGGAGTTGTCTTGGGGAAAATTAGAAAAATACTTCAAGAAGAAGTAACTATATGAAAGGTACTATGATGACAAGAATAAGGATTTCTATGAACTCAAACTAGGTCGACACACCTATTATAACTCAAAATGCCACTTCTGTGCATCCTTGATGTTGGCCCACTCATTCATACATATGCCAACCCTTTTTGAGGGAGTTCTTATAAAAAAAAAACTTTTTGTATGGTATACACACTCTGTTGTATAGGAAGAATGCATACATATGCTAGATGCATGTTTGAAAAACCCATGTACATACTCTTGCTGCATAACTAAAATAATGTGTGTACTCTAAAAAGTGATAAAAAATATAAAATTCACACTTTCCAGCGGAGTTCACAGACTATCTTAGGTTTTGTAGCCATTTTACCTCATGTAGCCCGTATGGAAATGAATTAACCATCATTTTCTCATATAAAAAGGGCCCTAGGGGGCTCATTTGGATATATCAAACTAGAGGCAAGAGAACTTTGCCAATTTTTCTCCCTTGTATATGAATCCTTATACATTCTTCTCTGAGTTTCATCCTCAACATTCCCTTCAATCCATCCTCCTTATACCATCCATCCTTTTCCCTTATTTGGCATGTTGGTGGTGAAAATATTATTGGGAATAATGCACCTGGAGACAAAGTAGAGGAACCTAGGCAAGGTTCGTGGAGAAATGCCAACAAAATTCAGGTTGTAACTTCCAATTTTGTTATTAATAAAAGAAAAAGGTTCTTGTCCCAAATATTTATGTCTATGTGTTTGTGTTTATAAATATTTTCATGAATAACTAACTCTTTAGATAATATTGATAATTAAAAATATGTTGTCATAGTTTGTTTTGTAACATTGTCTTAGGCTATCTTTGGGAGGAGGCCTACAATATTGTAACAGACAACAATAGGAAGGGATCGACGACAACCGTAAGGACTTAAGGTATGCATTTTTATCTTCCTTCTCTTACCTTAATTATCGTAAGGTTGTGTTTGGTTTGGGGTAGAATAGAATATTTTCTGTATTTTAGGGTGTCAAGGCTATGCCTAGTCGCTAGACCCAGATAAGCGGGATTCTCCCCATAGGAACACCATATATGAATATATCAATAAGTTTCTAGAGCTAATGAGGTATGTTCCCTATATAAATTAAGAAAATACGAATATGAAATGATTCCTTAGTGGGATACCTCAATCTTTCCAGAAAAAAATTGAGTTTCATGAACCTAAGATCTTGGAAGATGCCATTCATAATTCTAGGTACTTATATGAACAATTCAACCATAAGGAAGACTATCCCAAGGACTGGAAGAAGAAAGGTAATCTGGGATTCAAGAATAAAGGTGTTAAAAACTCAAAGTTTAAGAATTGTAGGAAGAGTTATAAGATGAAATTTCACAGTAAGAATGTGAATCAATATAACTTTCCATATTAGAGTGGAAATAAAAACTTTGGATCAACCATGGGAAGGAATGATAGTACAAAGAGAGAACAATTGAAATGTTGAGGTTGTGGAGAAGAATATCTATTAATGGAATATGCTCATAACAATCTAGACAATAAGAGAGTTTACAACATCTAGGAGGATATCATGGTTCATGATGTTTTCATGAGTTTCTAGGGTCTCTGTTGGCTGTGGTTTGGCTAGGTTCAAGGCTCATATTATCTTTAAACTTGTAAATATTTTTTTTTGTTTNTATCTTCCTTCTCTTACCTTAATTATCGTAAGGTTGTGTTTGGTTTGGGGTAGAATAGAATATTTTCTGTATTTTAGGGTGTCAAGGCTATGCCTAGTCGCTAGACCCAGATAAGGGGGATTTTCCCCATAGGAACACCATATATGAATATATCAATAAGTTTCTAGAGCTAATGAGGTATGTTCCCTATATAAATTAAGAAAATACAAATATGAAATGATTCCTTAGTGGGATACCTCAATCTTTCTAGAAAAAAATTGAGTTTCATGAACCTAAGATCTTGGAAGATGCCATTCGGAATTCTAGGTACTTATATGAACAATTCAACCATAAGGAAGACTATCCCAAGGACTGGAAGAAGAAAGGTAATCTGGGATTCAAGAATAAGGGTGTTAAAAACTCAAAGTTTAAGAATTATAGGAAGAGTTATAAGATGAAATTTCACAGTAAGAATGTGAATCAATATAACTTTCCATATTAGAGTGGAAATAAAAACTTTGGATCAAACATGGGAAGGAATGATAGTACAAAGAGAGAACAATTGAAATGTTGAGGTTGTGGAGAAGAATATCTATTAATGGACTATGCTCATAACAATCTAGACAATAGGAGAGTTTACAACATCTAGGAGGATATCATGGTTCATGATGTTTTCATGAGTTTGTAGGGTCTCTGTTGGCTGTGGTTTGGCTAGGTTCAAGGCTCATATTATCTTTAAACTTGTAAATAATTTTTTTTGTTTCTTTGTCTTTTTTTGTTTGTTGTCAAGGTTAAGGGTGTACTTGTGAGATTTTAGTCCTCCTGTGGATTCTGGTGAAATATCTTCTCTCAGGTAGTGGTTTAGGATAACTGTCATTATTTGTTTTGTCATCCTTCTCTCTTGATTATGCTTTGAAAAAGAAAAAAGATCATCGCTTTCTATTTTCATTTCTAAGCATATAAAACAATAAAAAATAAATTGTTGTAGTTTATTAACTACATTTGCATTTTATCATGCATGTTTTCTTGGTGTTAATAGCTTAGGATGTTTTTATAAAAGAAAAGAGTTATGATCCAAAAGTTGCTTTTAGGCTTCTTCCTTGAAATTTTTATTAGTTACATTGCATTTTTAAATGAAAAAGCATTCTAGGAAAAAATGTATTTTAGGATCTTGGTCTCTATTTTGAAAAGCTTTCACCTTCAAAGTTAAAAATCCATTTTTTTTTTCAGTTTTATAATGTAGTTTTCTTTAAGAACAATGTTCTAAAAGATTATTAACTCTTCTCTTTAATCTCTCAAGAACACTAGGATTTTCACTTCCATACCCATTGATTAATCAAGTTATTAAAATCAACGATTAATGCTAAAATAAAATAGACTTTTTGTTTATAAGGTACACCAAGTAGTATAGGCTTTAGGGCCTTGAATTAGGTGTGGAGAGGAAACTCTTCAAGGCCTCTTAAATAAAATTAAGAGTCTATGATAGGGAGTGTAAAATCCCAGTTTCGTAAAAGTTAGACAACACCCCCCTCTAAACATGAGTTCATGTGAGGAAAGGTAGAGGAGATAACCCCTCCAAAAATGGACCAAGCATAGTGGGGATCATATACTGAGGGTCATTCTTGTGATATTTTCTAAATGCATTTGAATATGGAGATTTATGGACCTCAAATCTGTTTGGGATTGTCAATTTTCTTCTGGACCATTTTCCTTAGGTACCCTTTAAAGGATTCTGAATTTTCTATCATGCTCATTACGATAAGCTCGACTGTTGACTGTACCTATCTGGTAACTCACTGCGAGATGGAAACATAGATTCCTTTTTATAGGGACTTACACATGTGACTGCAGGGGTATACTATGGTACCTAAGACAGATGTTAGATCGCATATTATAGAGTATACCCAGAGGGTATTTTCGTGTTTGAGTTACACTTGCACCGGTACATTTCTCTAGTGTTTATTGGCACAACTATTCTTCCTGCCATTCTATTGATTTCTTGATTTTACTTTAGGAACATTTTAGTGTGTGCTATGTTTTTCTCTCTATCTTGAACTTAGATTGTTGGTTGATCATTTCAAAAGGTTGAAGATAAACAACTCTGTCCTTTTCATAGGATTTAGGTCCTATTGTTGGTTACTTTGGAGCCACCTCCGCCACTACTAAGGTAAAGGATAGATCAAGAGGGTTATTTTGAAACTACTAGGCCATAGGAAACTATACCCGAGCTTGTTCCTAGAGAATACTTTCTTGTACCAGAGGAGAGTGGCATTTCCAACCTCGAAGATAAAGGATTTAGGCTTGCAAACCCTCCGATCACTGATATTTCAATGCTAATCCTTGTTCAAGTAGTCCCTCTTGAGGTAACTTCTCTTGATCATCAGCTTGTTAGGTGACTGGATATGGAAGTGCATAATACTACTTCTACCAAAAGTTGTCATAATCCCATCTCGACCACGGATGGAGGGGGGGTTGTACCTCCTCCTCCATCTTCACCTACTAGGAATTCATCTATTCAAACACCTACCACTTTTGATAGTGGAACAATCTCTACAATGACTATGAGCATTGTTCATACTATACAGAACATGTCTGGCCTTCCTATCACATATGTGATGTCAGGTTTTGATTCAAGCTCAAATTTAACTTACTCTACTCTATAGACTATTGGTTTGGGGCCAAGGATTTATAATGCTCCCTTGAAAGAATCCTTCACAGGAACCACTACTCTATTTAATGATATCCCTTATGGTGGGGGTCATATCCCTCCTCTGTCCCCCTCACTTGGAGGTGCTTTCCAACAATCATATGGGATGAATACCAATTCCAACTTGTTTAATGGAAGGATTCATGAGCCTTAATCCTATATGGGTCTAGTTGGGTCTATGCATTTCTCTTTGTTTGGTGCTTTCATAAACAATGCCTTATCATCGTCCGTGTTTTCATCAGAGGGAAACCCCTTATTTAATCAACCCAAACCTATGCAAGGCTTTGTTCCTTCATAGGGAGTGATGACAAGAGACTTCTCCTCTCAAGGTGTTGGAAATTCCTGGAAGGGTTCTTTACCTTTGCAAGGGATGTCGATCAGGGGAAACCCCTCCCACACTTAGTGGAACCCAGGGAAAGGTTCAGTACCTATTCTAGGAGGATTGGCTTGGGGAATCCCTAACCAAGGTCCTTGGAATACCATGCAGAAGTAATCCCTACCCAAGGTTTGTCATCAAATTATTTGAATTTATGAAAACTTCTTTTATTGGCCAAGGGGACCCTAGTTTTTACCAGAACCCTAGACAACAAGCAAAATTTTCCTAGAAACCTAGTGTGAGTTGAAATGTAGGCTCTTCTTTTCCTTTGAATCCAACACAACCTTGGTTACCTTTTCTGGCAACTCTTCACTTGCCATATTTGTAAAGTTTTTTGAATGATCTGATTCACCATGATCCATGTTGGCCTCCTATGACAACTACGTTTACCTCAGACATACCTAAATTTGAAGGTAATCCTAGTGAATATCTAGGTGATCATGTGTTGGATGCAGGCCTAGTTTGAGGAAAGACCTATTTTTGGAGGAAGAGACCTAATTTTAGAGCACGTGCAATAGATGGAAAGAAAGAAGCATGCAAAAAAAGGAGGAAAAAGCATCATGCAAGAGGAAAATCCTCGTGCAAGGAGGGAGACAAGCCTAACCATATTAGGGTTATGGTTTTTGATAAGGATTTTAACAGCTATAATCCTGTAAAATAGTATAAATAAGAACCTAGGGGGTCTAGGTCGGGTTCAATTTTTTTAAGTGGATAAAGATTGTAGATAATCGAGGTTGGAAGCTGTTGAGATGTAGAAGAGTTGATTAAGATATATTTTTAGGGTTAGATCACATGTTGAGGAGACTGGGTTGTTCTAGTCCACGTCATAGAGGTTACTTAACCTCATCCAGATTGTATGATTGAGGACGTAATGCACACAATGCTATATTTTGCAGCAGACTAAATAAAAGAGTGGAGCAGCCAAATATTTGTGGACGTAGCCCAAGAGGGGGTGAACCATAGAAATATGTGTTCTATGAGATATTTTATTGAATGATTAGTCTATGTTAATGGTTAGTTTATGAATGAATGAATAACAAGATGTATTGGCATGCATGCATGAGGCTAAAGATGAATGAATCTTAGGAATACCTGAATCAGTAACAAGTTTAATGCATAAAGAAAGATAAAATACACTCCCAGATCCCCACTCATTCCTATACTACAAAAACTTGGGTATTGCAGTAACCCATAGAGCTATATCAGGTGAGACTGTGTTGTGTGCACTACGTGAAACATTTCCTTCTGGTTTAACAGGAGGGTTGATAGTTTTAGAGGGTTTTGTTGGAAAATCTTAACCTAGGTCAACCCAAGAAGAAGAAGAAGGGATATCTTAACCAACATCATGTTACAACATTTCACTTATGGTGCTCCTACAACTCATTGAAGGATGCATATTTCCAGTATTCTTATGGTGCTTCGAAATGGTATATCGAGATCAAAAACTCAGAGTATTCTTACTTTAATGACATGAAAATGGTTTTCTTAAACAATTTCCAATTACCAGTGAGATACGATGCCGACACAGAGTTGTTGGCCAACTTTGAGAAGACGAAGGTTGTCCATATCTCTGATCACATTTGAGAATGGAATTGCCGAAAGAGCTTGATCAAAGTAAAGGTCCCTACCGCATTTTTTCTTGAGTGGTTCCTAAATTCATTGGTGCCTTATTCTCCAAGAATGTCGCAACTTCCAGAGTGTTCTCCGAAGAAGAGGCTATTATGAGAGCCCAACAACTAGAATTGATTTATTCTCAATCTGGTATGTTGTACGATATTCTCCCAGGTGCACCATGGTAAAATTTTGATAAAACCAAACTGAAGTTTGCATCTCATGGTAATGGTATAGTAGGATCAACAAAAAGTAAATCCATAGATTAGTTGGCTAACTAATTCAATAGTTATCGCTCCAACCGACTGTGGATAACCAAACTTCTAGTTCAACTGCCCCGCAACCCAAATGTCGAAAGCACTCAGTGTGGAGTCGACAAATCCCAAAGGTAACCATTAACCCAAGGGAAGAATAAAAGACAAGGGAAATAAGGGGGAAAAAAGGCTGCTAATAATGTCAATGAGGGAAAAAATGAGAAGAAGAAGGTGAAGTTTCTATGTAATCTTTGTGCGGATGATCATCTGACTCACCAATTCCCTTAGCTTGAGGAAGCCCAAAATATTTTGGAAAATCAACAATATGTCGTGTTAACTAACCCTTTCCCTCAAGGGAAAAATATGGCACAATATTCCTCATCCACGAATGTGTATGGGGAAAATCAGAGAGCCCCCATGCTTGATGCTAATAATGGAGCCAAAAACATATACATGATGAGATCATATGCTCATCTTCATACCAGGGCTCATGATTACAGAATGCTTGAATTTGTTGAGAAGGGAAAAGAAGCTTCCAACCCACTGCCTCCTCTTCATATTGATAAGACCATGGGAGAAACTATGGCTCACATCCCTAAAGGTGCATTTAAGAAGAATTTTCATAATTTGAATGCAAGGGTTGCTAAAAAATACTCTGTTGTGGAGGATCTAGCTCAAACGCCTTGTGTGATGTCTGCTATGGAAGTTCTCCAGAGTTTCTCCTCACAGAGAAAGGCATTGTTGTTTTCCTTGGGTGTTACTAAGAAAACTAACTCGGGAACTATTATTTTTCACCCTAATGATTATAAACCTCATTTTCCTCACCATGTTGCTTTGTATATAGTATTGGTTTATGCCATGAAATCGTTGACACAAAACATTTTCCGCACAATGGTAGAAAAGGATGCCTTGACTTGCGTGATGTCGTTGGCATGTTGGAAGGCCATTGGCCAACCTGATTTTTCTCCTTCACCGATATTGTTAACTACATTTGATGACCGTTATTTTAGACCACATGGCATAATACCCTCCTTCTTTGTATAGTTGGAGGGAAAAACTGCGTGCGTAAAGGTCAAAGTATTCGATGTGCCTTTCGACTACAATATTTTTTTAGGAAAAAGTTGGACCTATGCAATGACAATGGTTGTAGCCATCATTTTTAGGTTCTTAAGTTTTCCTCACGAAGGTCAGATAATAACCATTTATCAGTTGTCCTTCTCTTGTCCCAACCCTTCATTAGGGGCATCCACGGTCCCAATGATTAACAACCCGTAGCTAGGTACTGTCAACTTAGGTGTTGGACTTTTTCCATCTCTAATGGGAAATTTTGATTATCTGCCACCTTCAGATGCTATCAAATTTATTTAGATTATCCCTGATCAGCCTAAGGCTATGATATTTCAGGTATATTCTTTTAGAACACGTTATTTTAATGATCCGTGGACTTTACCTTCCCCATCGACTTCAATGGAAGGGGTAGGGAATCCTGGCATGGCTATGCCCCTATCTACAACTAAGTTTGTGTACAATATTGTTCAACAAACCTTGACCAACCCTGATCTAGCTCCCACTCAGGAGCTAGATCTTGTTCTCGATCCTATTTAGGCTCAAGACTCTCTTACTACTCACGATCCTTTGGACTTGGTATTTCCCTCCAAAGAGGCAATTTTAGAGGCAATGACTAAGCTGGATAGACCTTGGGATTATCTTCTCCATAGATCTTACTTTTTACCTGATCTTAGGAGAGTAGAAGCAGGAGAGTTCACCATGGCCATGAATTGATATGAAACTTGTCCTATTAACCCTTTTTCCACACACATAATCTATGTTGAGGTAAACATGGCGAGTATAGATGAAACAATTCCAATTGAAATCTCTAAAACCCCTTGTTACACATTATTTTCATCATCCCTATGACCGCTAATGATGTAAACCTATATGTTTCCTTCGGAAGGGTTAGTGACCTAAGTTCCTGAAGAAAGAAGAGAGAAGAACTTTTCCTGAGAAAATAAGTTGCATTTTCCTTTGTAAAAACTCTGTAAAAAAGGAAGCTTGCAGGCTGCCTATGTATTAGGGTGTGAGAATGCTTGATTCTCGCAGGCTACCCACAATTAGGGTGTGAACTGTTCACAGATTGATCTATAGGTAGGGTGCGATAATGCCTACATGTGGGAAAAACAAGTGTTTTCTCGAATCTTCTAGAAGGAGAAACTTCCATGGTGAGGTGGCATCCAAATGGTTTGGATCTTACTCACTTTCATGATTTAGTGGGATCATCCTAACCTCCTCACCTTA
>JZKD02S2352731.1:0-26835 GCA_000966675.3 Picea glauca | reverse complement strand
GTTACATAGAATGATTTGATAGAGGAATTTGTTTGCTACCACATTAAAAAGTTGCAAATCCATGAAAAAGTTGCAAATTCAAGGAGATGAAAAACTTATGTTTTATATGATTTCATTTCATGATTTAAGAGATTGTTCTATGCATGTCTTTTGTGATTTCATTTGATGATTTAACAAATTATCTGGAAGAGGTATATTGTCTAATTTCATTTCATGTATACCCAAATATTGTTTGAAGAGATTACACTGTCGAAAATACTATAATAGTAAAATGAAACAATCTCTGAAAGTAGTAAAATGAAACAATCTTTGAAAATAATAAAATAGAACATCATGTTATTTACATTATTACATTCCATACATGATAAACAAAAAAATACACCAGATATAATAAAAAAACCATAAAAGGCATAATTGAATCTAAGTTTATCATTTGTCTAAACAAAGCACACTTTGGTAGAGTTAAAAAGTATAACAACGCATGCAAACTTTGAAAAAATTATAATAACAAGATAACTTAACATCATTCTTATTTGGATTCAAATGTCAACATTACTCATATTATTTTCCTAGACGTTACCCAAAATTCTTGATCTTACAAGTGATGATTTAATAGAGAAATAACAATTGTTGTTATTATTTCTATTGTGAGAACTAAGAAATGTAAACTTCTTGTAATATGAGTTGTAAACTTCTTGTTGTTATTTGAAGGATGCAGATAGATGAAAGACCAAGTATTTCTTTTCATTTCAAAATTTATTACATCACTGGTAAGAGGCATGAAAAAATCCAACTCATATTGAGACGTTATAACAACGTAAAAGTTAACATCATACACATGAATTATTCAAAAATATGGTGTAAAACATGTATTCAAAAGTGTGTTGGAATGTATTAAGAGGAGCCCATCGCAAGAAAACTCATTTCCAGGCAATTTTGAGGGATCAACAATTTTTGAGATTGACATCATCAAAGTAGGGAGCACAAACACTAGTTAAATAATTGTTCTTTTAAAACCCTTTGGTGATTTTCCCCTTGGTTGATTTTGGGCTTGTTGGGCTTCTTTGAGGTTCCCAATTACATGTGGGACATTTTGGAGAAGATACATACATTGTACGAGTGCTTACTTGTGGAAATAATGCTCCTTTCCATATGTTTGTACCACTTAGCATGATAGTTTCTATGTGTTTCCTACACATCCCTGGGGGTGATGATGTCCTTGGTAGTTTTTTTCTCGTTTCCATAGTGGTGGGATATTTTAAGAATGCTCATCTTTATATTTCAATGTTGCTCGAATCTCATCAATGGCATCATAATTTGTTTGGTTAGTTCTATTTTCTATCTCTGATAAGGTCTTACGATCACCATGGACTAGCTCATCGTTAACTCCATGTTCAATACAAAGGGTATAACATAGACATAACACCAAAATTATAAAATAAGAACCATGAATAACACCAAATAGAGAACAAATTGAATATACATAGTTGGCTAACATCACCATTTACAAATTCATTGTCTAACCATGACCAATGATAATGTCAATGTGATCTTCCTAAACATGGTGTACTGAAGTATTAATGTCATAAAACAAGCAGGACACAATAAAGTAATAATGTTGTCGTCATAGGACAATATACAAACATCGAAAAAATAGTAAACAACACAAATATAGAAAAATAATGCAATATTGTCAAGATGACACGATGATGGAAATAATGACTAGAAGTGAATGAAGGAAACATATTGTTGTTGAAGTTTTACTTATACAACTAGAAATTACAGTTCTTCTTTATTATTACAATCATTTAACACATGGATGCATAAATAAGATCACTGAAAGAGATACAATCACAGAAACAATAGAGACACACAAATTATCCCGGGAAACCCTCATGGGGGAGAAAACCCAACAAAACTTCTTCAATATAGATATGCCAAAGATCGAACAAAATATCATCCTCTACTCCTTCACTAGGAAGAGTAGCGCACCACTTAACTAAGAAATACCAAGTCACACACCAAGAACCCTCCTTGAAGTCACACTTAGTTGTAGTAGCAGTTCCTCCAAGACTTGTGCACTTCTTCATGGATGCAAAGCTAGTGTGGTGAGTGTCCAAATGAGGCATTGGCCTCTCATATAAATAGTGTTATGGCCAGCCTCTAATTAGGTCTGGGCTGAATTGTCACTTTAGGGCCGACTTTTGCTAAAGCACAATAGGGCGGACTTTTGCTAAGGCACAATAGGGCCTAATTAAATATAATACAATAATATTATTCAACTCTCTCTCAGGTAGAATATTCTTCGAAGTTAAAATATTTCAACACTGCCCCCTAACAAGAAGGGTATTCTACTAACAACATCAATAAAAACTGACTGGACTCAATACAACATCAAGAGGAGGGGACATCATCATCATCATCATCGGGAATACTATCAATCATATCTATAGATCATCCAATTTTTTTCTCATCATTAACATCAATAGAAAATGAACATCATCATCATATGTATCATGGAGATGGAGTAACATCATCATCACCAAAAGCATGAAGCTGGAACATCAACATCAACAACACAAAGCTAGAACATCAACATCAACAACATGAAGCTGGAACAACAACACGAAGCTGGAACATCAACATCAACAACACGAAGCTGGAAAAGCAACATCAATGGTAACAACAACATGGAGTTGGAGTAACATAATCATCATCATCGACATGAAGCTGGAACATCAACATAAACAACAACATGAACCTGGAACAATAACATCAATGTCATCAGCATGAAGCTGGAACAAAAACATCAAAAGCACGAAGTTGGAACATCAACATCTATATGTGGCAATAGAATGAGGAAGGTGCATCAACAACAACATATGTGGTACTCTGACAGACCTTCCTTACCCGATCTTCGATATCTACCTAGGAATCATAAGATTCCCTAGGATATAGAATCCTAACTGAGCTACCCCATGATACTTTGACATACCGTCCTTACCGTACCTTCAGGATCTACCCAGGAATCATAAGATTCCCTAGGATATAAAATCCTAACTGAGCTACCACTACTAACCACAACTGGCATATACATGCATAGGTATTCTGACAGATCATCCTTACCGGACCTTCGGGATCTGCCCATGGATGATCAACCCCCTAGGATATAAAATCCTAACTGAGCTACTCGTTGTTGGTCAAGATACCATAGTATCATCAAAATCACTCCCCCTTTCAAGGGAGGTCCTTTCAGAGAAAACCAAGCTTGTCTCAGAAGTACTCAAACTTCACACGAGATAGAGGCTTAGTCAACACATCTACAACCTGCTCATCTGTGCCAACATTTTGGAGCTTCACATCTCCCTTCTGTACCAAGTCACGAATGTAATGGTATCGGATCTCAATGTGCTTCATCTTATCATGGAACATTGGGTTCTTTGTCATCTTTATGCAACTCTGGTTATCACAAAAGATCACGGTATCATCCATCTCTAGGTCAAATAGACCTGTCAACATCTTCCAAAGCCATATGGCTTCACAACTGGTGGAGCATGCTGCAATGTACTCTGCTTCTGCCATACTGAGAGAAATACTGGATTGCTTCCTGCTTTGCCACGAATTCATGGTTGACCCCAAACTAAAACAACATCCTGAAGCGCTTTTTTTTGTGTGAAGCACTTCCAGTCCAATTTGAATCTGTATGACCATGCAATCTGAAGTCACAATCTCTAGTATAACAAAGGCCATAGTCCAAAATACCATTAAGGTATCTCGTCACATGATTTGAATCTACAAAGTGAACACGTCTAGGCTCAACCAGATACCGAATCAAGGTGTTCATAGCAAAGCATATATCTGGTCTAGTATTCGTCAAGTACATCAACGAACCAATAAGTTGTCTGTGTAAAGTAACATCAACTAACTCTAACTAAGTATCAACCAGGAGCTTCAAATTCGTCTCTATGGGTGTGGCCATGGCTTTTATAGTCCATCATGTCAAATCTCTTCAGGATTTCCATAATATACTTTCCTTGATTAAGGAAAATCTCTTTTGGGCTCTGCCATATTTCAAAGACCTAAGAAATAGTGC
The DNA here is from genome assembly GCA_000966675.3 of Picea glauca. Lineage (NCBI taxonomy): Eukaryota > Viridiplantae > Streptophyta > Pinopsida > Pinales > Pinaceae > Picea > Picea glauca. The sequence goes on along the minus strand of JZKD02S2352731.1, from coordinate 22,742 downwards.
ATCGGGCCTAGGTCCTTCATTTCAAATTCAACAAAAAGCTTCTTCTTACAATATGTGATGATATTTTCTTCATTTGTCACGAATAAGTCATCTACATATAGAAACAATATAATTGGTCCATCATTCTCAATCTTGAAGTAAAGGTTGGGATCAACTTTACTCTTGGTAAATTCCAAGCTCAACAGAAAACTATCAATCCTACCATACTAATCTCTCAGAGCTTGCTTCAACTTGCTCAGTTGCAACTTAATCTCCACAATCATGTGCTAGCTCTATGTGCTTTCTTCCAAGCACTATCTGTCTCACTTCCTGAGAGTATGTCCTCTATTCTCTCTGCAACTATTCCTTTGGGACTGAGACTGCACCTGCAACTGTTCTGAAGCTGAGAATGACTGCTCCATTTCCAATGCGCCTGTTGAACTCTGAGAGTAACTCCTCTACTCTATCACGAGAACAACTTCATCTGAAATTAAGAGTGGCTCAATAAATGACAATAAGGGTAGCTTATCCTCTTTCTCTGGAGGTAACTCAATCTTCTATTGTAGTCATGTATCCATGGCCCGATTCATGTACTACACCAACTGGCACTGGAGATAACTCAATCTCAAATACATGTATTTTCATACATGCTCCCTCTGAACCTCATATTGTGTCAACTTCTTTTAATGAATTATGTTTGTTCTATATATACTTCTTCTGATTACTGGAGCAAGTGTCTCGTCATAGTCTTCTCCCTCTTGCTGGGAGAATTCTTTGGAAACAAATCATGCACTCTACATATTTATACTGTTATCTGCAGTATGTTTGATCTATTAGATCAATCTTGGAAGTCACTATTGACTTCCCTTCTGGTATCAAGGAAAAAATTATACCCCAATCCTTCTGACTGGCTTCCTCCTCTGTCACTGAAATAAGGGAATATTCTGACTAGATTTCATGTCTCCTAGAGGTCTCTGACACTATGATATAGTCTTCTCAACTCATGGAATCTATTTACCAGTCCTGGAAGATGTCTCTTTTTCCCATCTGATCCTTTCTGAGATCAGGCTTACTCTGAGTCTTGATTTCTTCCGAGTCTACAAAAACTTCATAGTCTCTGTAGGATACACTTGGTGTTGAATACCACGTCTTAATATGAAAATTTGAGTCGGACTTCAAACGAATTATGCTTACTGTCAAGGTGGATTCGCTATCCATTGACCAAGTCTACTGTGAGTTCTATTATAATGTTCGGTCATCTTTGGAGCCTTTTTCTCCTTACAATCAATCTCCATATGAGATACTCTGTATCTCAAAAGTAGCTTCTTCTTCATCTTCTTTGGTACATGGATGTATACGATCATGTATATAACTTGGATAGTTTTCTCCATGTCTCATCTAATATGTTGCCTCTTGCAACCGTCACTATAGCTTTCTCAGGGTTATCACCTGTGACATGCCCAGAACAAGAACAACAAGGGAGAAACATCATATAAGAATAATATTCTTTATAATAATAATAAAACAATAGCGAGAGCAATCATCACAATATCTCCTTTAGAGATATCACTTGTGACCTGCCTTTAGAGATATCACTTGTAGCTCTTTATAGTGTTGTGATCAATCATTCCTCCATGGTAACCTAGAAACAACACAAGAAGTTTCTCCTAGAGGAGATGTTAGTCATATCTAGTAAATGATTACAGTAATCATTTATCTCAATAATGCTCACATGCTACCAAGTATTCAATAATAAAAATTTTCAAAGATTGCTATCACAACTATAGTGTTTACTTGTAATGAGGCAGTTATTAAACTTGACATGTGCAAATTTTAATCTTATCAACTTAATCAATCAAACCTGGAACCTGGAATCTTGTCCTCAAGAATGAGTATTGTTACTTTTCTTTCGAGTCTCCCTCACTCAAGATGACAAGTATTTTCTTCAACATGTCCTCTGTACTAAGATAATATGCTTACTTGACATGAATCTGTGTTAGATAATAAACTCTATAATCTCAACCTTAGTCAATCTAATACTTTTGACTTTGATTCTTACCAATGGTTAGACTTATGATAGTCATAACTTCAACAGATCAAAATACAATCTAGATGTTCATAAGATCATAACAAATAGAGGCATATTAAATTGATCAAACCTGAGGTGCATTGTTCCTTTGAATGTATTGGATCTGAGATCCCTCTGGATCTATGATTGTTGTTTAGACAAAATATACTTTCTTCTACAAATACCCTTTTAAAAATAATACAATTTAAGCACATGTAAGTACATACCTCTGACAATATCTTGCTAGGGTAAGGCGCACTAGGACAGTAAAACAATAGTCCCAAGACTTGACAAAAATTTTCACTGCAACTGGTATGAAGGAACTGACATGAAAGAACTGGCACTGCAACTACAACTGATACTGCAATTGTTATTGCAATTGCAACTGGTATTGCAACTGCAACTGATATTGCAACTGCAACTTAGGATTTTATGAGGAAACCCTAATTTCTCAAACTTTGAATTTTAGAATTCTGATCCAGGGACTAGATGTGCCCTCCTAGGGAGAGTTACTATGTGTGGTTACTTTCTCCAACGCCCTACTCAATTAAGGAAAATGTCACACATAAGGTTTATACAGAAACCCTAATTCTGCAGTAGCTGCAATACTGAAAACTGGATTGTGAGTTGGTCTCTTTTAGGCCTGCTCTGATACCATGTTGAAGTTTTACTTATACAACTAGAAATTAAACTTATTTTTTATTATTACAATCATTTAAAACATGGATGCATAAATAATATCACTGAAAGAGAGACAATCACAGAAAAAATAGAGACACGCATATTATCCCGAGAAACCCTCATGGGGGAGAAAACCCAAAAAAACTTCCTCAATATAGATAAACCAAAGACTAAACAAAAGATCCTACTCTACTCCTTCACTAGGAAGAGTAGCGCACCACTTAACCAAGAAATACCAAGACACACACCAAGAACCCTCCTTAACGTCACACTTAGTTGTAGTAGCAGTTCCTCCAAGAATTCTACACTTCTTCATAGTTACAGAGCTAGTGTGGTGAGTGTTCAAATGAGGCACTAGCCTCTCTTATAAATAGTGGTCTAGCCATACTATAATTAGGTCTGGGACGACCTGTCACTTTACCCTCTAAATTTACATTTAACTACCAAGGAAGAATAGGGTTGAATTTTGCTAAGGCACAATAGGGCCTAATTAAATATAATACAATAATATTATTCAACTCTCTTAGAGGTAGAATATTCTTCGAAGTTAAAATATTTCAACACTCCCCTTAACAAGAAGGGTATTCTACTAACAACATCAATAGAAACTGACTGGACTCAATACACCATCAAGAGGAGGGGACATCATCATCATCAAGAATACTGTTGGTCATATCTATAGATCATCCAATTTTTTCTCATCATTAACATCAATAGAAAATGAACATCATCATCATATGTAGCATGGAGCTGGCGTAACATCATCATCATCAAAAACATGAAGCTGGAACATCAACAACACAAAGCTAGAACATCAACATCAACAACACGAAGCTAGAACAACAACATCAACAACACGAATCTGGAGCATCAACATCAACAACACAAAGCTGGAAAAACAACATGGAGCTGAAGTAACATCATCAACATCATGAAGAGGGAACATCAACATCAACAAAAACATGAAGCTAGACCAACAACATCAATGTCAGCAACATGAAGTTGGAACAACAACATCAAAAACACAGATCTTGAACATCAACATCTATATGTGGCAACAAAATGAGTCAGGTGCATCAACAACAACATCTGTGGTACTCTAACAATCCGTCCTTACCATACCTTCAGGATCTACCCAGGAATCATAAGATTCCCAAGGATATAGAATCCTAACTGAGCTAACATGTGGTACTTTGACATATTGTCCTTATCGAACCTTCGGGAACTGCCCAGGAATCATAAGATTCCCTAGGATATAAAATCCTAACTGAGCTACCACTACTGACCACAACTGGCATATACATGCACAGGTACTTTGATAGATAGTCCTTACCGGACCTTTGGGATATGCCTAGGGATGATCAGTCCCCTAGGATATAAAATCCTAACTGAGCTAATCACAACTCCCTTCTGTACCAAGTCACGAATGTAGTGGTACCAAAACTCAATGTGCTTTGTCCTATCGTGGAACACTGGTTTCTCTATCATCTTTATGCAACTCTGTTTATTACAAAAGATCATGATAGCATCCATCTCTAGGTCAAATAGACCGGTCAACATCTTCTAAAGCCATATGGCTTCACAATCGGTGGAGCATGTTGCAATGTACTACGCTTTTTCCGTACCAAGAGCAATACTGGATTGATTCATGATTTTCCACGAAGTCATGGCTGACCCCAAACTGAAACAACATCTCGAAGTGCTTTATTTTGTCTATAGTACTTCCAACCCAATCTGAATCAGTATGACCATACAATCTGAAGTCACAGTCTCCAGTATAATAGAGGTCGTAGTCCAACGTACCCTTAAGGTATCTCATTACATTATTTGCAACTACAAGGTGAACACGTCTACGATCCACCAGATACTGACTCAAGGTGTTCACAACAAAGAATATATGTGGTTTGGTATTCGTCAGATACATCAACGAACAAATAATTTGTATGTATAAAGTAGCATCAACTAAATCTGAGGAAGTATCAACCAAGAGCTTCAAATTCGTCTCTATGGGTGTGTCCATGGATTTTACAGTCCATCATGTCAAATCTCTTTAGGATTTCCACAACATACTTTCCTTGATTAAGGAAAATCTCTTCTGGTATCTTCCATACTTCAAAGACCTAATAAATAGTGCATCGGGCCTAGGTCCTTCATTTCAAGTTGAGCGACAAGATTCTTCTTACAATCTGTGATGAGATTTTCTTCACCTGTCTCGAATAAGTCATCCACATATAGCAGTAATATAACTGGTCCATCATTCCCAATCTTGAAGTAAAGGTTGGGATCAACTTTACTCTTGGTAAATCCCAAGCTCATAAGAAAACTATCAATCCTACCATACCAAGCTCTTGGAGCTTGCTTCAACTTGCTCAGTTGCAACTTAATCTGCACAATCATGTGCTAGCTCTATGTGCTTTTTTCCAAACACTATCTGTCTCACTGCCTGAGAGTATGTCCTCTACTGTCTTTGCAACTATTCCTCTGGGACTGGGAATCTTCACCTGTAGTTGTTCTGAAACTGAGAATGATGACTCCATTTCCATTGTGGCCATTGAAATCTGAGAGTAACTCCTTTACTCTATCACGAGAACAACTTCATCTGAAACTGAGAGTGGCTCAATAAATGACAATGAGGGTTGCTTATCCTCTTTCTCTGGAGATAACTCAATATTCTATTGTAGTCTTGTCTCCATGGCTTGATTCATGTACTGCACCAACTAGAACTGGAGATAACTCAATCTCAAATACATGGATTTTCATACATGCTCCCTCTGAATCTCACATTGTGTCGACTTATTTTAATGGATCATGTTTTTTCTATATATACTTCTTCTAATTACTGGAGAAAGTGTCTCGTCATAGTCTTCTCCCTCTTGCTGGGAGAATTCTTTGGACACAAATCATGCTTTGTACATATTTATATTGTTATCTGCAGCATGCTTGATCTATTAGATCAATCTTGGAAGTCATTATTGACTTCCCTTCTGGTCTCAAGGCAAAAACCATATCCCAATCCTTCTGATTGGATTCCTCCTCTGTCACTGAAACAAGGGAATCTTCTCATGAGATTTCATGTCTCCTAGAGGTCTCTGAAGTTACAATCTAGTATTCTCAACTCATGGCATCTATATGCCAGTCTTGGAAGATGTCTCTTTTTCCCATCTGATCCTTTCTGAGATCAGGCTTACTCTAAGTCTTGATTTCTTTTGAGTCTACAAAAACTTCATAGTATCTCTAGGATATACTTGGTGTTGAATACCAAGTCTTAATATGAAAAGTTGAGTCATACTTCAAACGAATTCTGCTTCATGTTAAGGTGGCTTCATTATCCATTGACCAAGTCTACTGTGAGTTCTATTCTAATGTTTGGTCATATTTGGAGCCTTATGCTCCTTACAATCAATCTCCATATGAAATACTTTATATCTCAAAAGTAACTCCTTCTTCATCTTCTTTGGTACATGGATGTATACAGTCATGTATATAACTTGGATAGTCTGCTCCATGTCTCATATAATATGTTTCCTCCTGCAACTGTCACTATATCTTCCTCAGGGTTATCACATGTGACCTGCCTAGAACAAGAACAACAAGGGAGAAACATCAGACAAGAATAATACTCTTTATAATAATAATAAAAAAATAGAGAGAACAATCGTCACAATATCTCCTTTAGAGCTATCACTTGTGACCTGCCTGAAACAAGGGTAAAAGGTAAGAAATACAATAATAAGGAACGAGAGAAACACTCTTATAGTGTTGTGATCAATCATTCTCCATGGTAACCTGGAAACAAAACAAGAAGTTTCTCCTAGAGGAGATGTTAGTTATATCTAGTAAATGATTACAATAAGAATTTATCTCAATAGTTCTCACATGCTACCAAGTATTCAATAATAAAACTTTTCAAAGTTTGCTATCACAAGTTATATCTAGTAAATGATTACAATAAGCATTTATCTCAATAGTTCTCACATGCTACCAAGTATTCAATAATAAAACTTTTCAAAGTTTTCTATCACAACTATAGTGTTTACTTGTAATGAGGCAGTTATCAAACTTGACATGTGCAAATTTTAATCTTATCAACTTAATCAATCAAACCTGGAACCTGGAGTCTTATCCTCAAGAATGAGTGTTGTTGTTTCTATTTTGAGTCTCCCTCACTCAATATGACAAGTATTCTCTTCAACATGTCCTTTGTACTAATATAATATGCTTATTTGACAGGAATCTGAGTTAGAAAATAAACTCTATAATCTCAATCTTAATCAATCTAATACTTTTGACTTTTATTTTGACCAATGGTTAGACTTATGATAGTCATAACTTCAACAGATCAAAATACAATCTAGATGTTCATAATATCATAACAAATAGAGGCTTATTAAATTGATCAAACCTGAGGTGCATTGTTCCTCTAAATGTGTTGGATATGAGATCCCTCTGGATCCATGATTTTTGTTTAGACAAAAGATCATTTCTCCTGCAAGTACCCTTTTAAAAATAATACAGTTTAAACACATGTAAGTACATACCGCTGAAAATATCTTTCTAGGGTAAGACGCACTAGGACAATAAAACAACAATCCCAACACTTCACAAAAAATTTCACTGCAACTGGTGTTGGCACTGCAACTGGTGTTGGCACTGCAACTAGTGTTGGCACTGCAATTGGTGTTGGCACTGCAACTGGTGATGCAACTAGTACAAAGAAATTGGCACAAAGGAACTGACACTGCAACTACAACTGATACTGCAACTGCAATTGGTACTGCAACTGCAATTGGTACTGCAACTACAACTTAGGATTTTATGAGGAAACCCTAATTTATCAAACTTCAAATTTCATAATTCTGATCTAGGGACTAGATGCGCCCTCCTAGGGCTAGTTCCTAGGTGTGATTACTTTCTCCAACATCCTCCTCAAATAAGAAAAAACATCACACTTAGGATTTATTCTGAAACCCTAATTATGCAGTAACTGCAATATTGAAAACTCGATTTTAAGTTGGTCTCTTTCAGGCCTGATCTGATACCATGTTGAAGTTTTACTTATACAACTAGAAATTACCGTTCTTCTTTATTATTACAATCACTTAACACATGGCTGCATAAATAACATCATTGAAAGAGAGACAATCACATAAACAATAGAGACACATAGATTATCCTAGGAAACCCTCATGGGGGAGAAAACCCAACAAAATTTCCTCAATATAGATAGAACAAAGACCAAACAGAAGGTCCTCCTATACCCCTTCACTAGGAAGAGTAGCACACCACTTAACCAAGAAATACCAAGACACACACCAAGAACCCTCCTTGACGACACACTTAGCTGCAATGGTAGTTTCTCCAAGACTTGCACACTTCTTCATAGATGCAGAGCTAGTGTGGTGAGTCTCCAAATGAGGCACTGGCCTCTCTTATAAATAATGGTCTAGCTAGCCTATAATTAGGTCTAGGCTGACCTGACACTTTACCCTCTTAATTTACATTTAACTATCAAGGCACAATAGAGTAGACTTTTGCTAAGGCACAATAGGTCGGCCTAATTAAATATAATAGAATAATATTATTCAACTCTCTCTCAGGTAGAATATTCTTCGAAGTTACAATATTTAAACAATTGTGGTCTACAAACTTACCATGTGATGCACTCCCAAATTGAAATGGGTATTATCTTTACCAATATCATTAATTATGTCATTAGGTGCAAGCATGCCATCTGCATCTAGGTTATTCATTTCATCCTACTTAACATGAAGATAAGAAACAATATAATATTAGTCTGACAAGATAGCATAAAAAACACCATCTTTGTAGATTGAAAACAGATAGCATGGTGTTTTAATACAATAGTCATAAACATTAAATAAGTTTGACTCAAAATTAGATTGAATATAGAGAAAGGGGGAGATGAAAACCCTATGGAAACTTACAAAGGGATCTAGTGTCGGGATGTCATCATAATCATCATCGATTAAGCATGTAATATTGTCTATAAAATAAACTACATGGGAAGTGAATCTAGAGTTATATTAGTTGGGAATGTTGCAAGTGGATGAATAGATCATGCTTTCCATTTCACTTGGGGTTGCAAGGCTTACTGCATAGTTGACTAATGCTTGCATTAATGTAAGCACATATGGATTGGTAGGTAGAACTAAATGGAAAAATAAATAGAAATGGGTCAAAAGAACAAATGAAATTACTTAACTACAGTGTGTGAGGAAACACCATTTTACATCTTGGAGCCACACCAAGAACATCAACATCATTCACAACATTAACAATATCCACAACATCCATAAAATCATGTTCATCAGTTGAATATTTTTTTACAAGGATTGACTCTTGCAAAAGGAAATTATGACACCAACTTAATAGTAGATGAAGTTGGATATGACATCAATAGACTGGTACTAAAAAATCCAAGGAGAGCAAAGGATTTCCAATAGATTGGTAAATTCCTCGTAAATCAATGGGAATATACCTTCTCTTTTTATTTCTTTTTAGAATTTCTTGAAAGATAGTGTAACTATGACGATTAGTCCAAAAACAATGAAGAATTAAACTTATGTATAATGTCAGTTGATAGTTTTACCTGCAATTTATCTCAAGGTACATGATTTGAAAAAGCATGCTACTTTATTTCTTCTTATTCTTCCAAACTTGCAAGTCATGGTAATGCCAACTATATGTCAAACAAAAAAAATTAAAAATTAAAGATGCCTATTAACAACCAAATTTTACCTCCATTGTAGGTTCCCCAACACAATCTTCCATATGAGCCTCTCCTTCACCTTCCACACCCAATATTAGTCACAATTGCTTATCTACCATTTTTTCATCAAATTGTTGACTTTCTCCTTGTAACTATCTTCCAATTTAACAAATTGAGATCATAGTTCAACATCGAAGAAGACACAAATTTTTTGAACAAATCAATATGATGTTAGTGGAGTGTAATTTCATATTTTCCCTTTTCAATAGGGGTGGTAGAATAAGCTTTGGGAGGGTTTGTAGGTGAGGTATTGGTTACATTCTCCCATTCCCTTTAGGGGTTTTGGGAGGGCCTCTCCAATTTCGTGCTCCAACACTCACTTTAGTGAAGGTGGATCTATTGTTGGTGTGATACAACCCATTGCAAGGGGGCGAAACCAATGATAAAGAGATTGAGCGACTACTTGTGCAAGATATAATAGTTGTAATTAGTGGAAAAATTGACATCTAAAAGGCTTATTTTCTAATAAATATGATAGATAATGAGAGGGAACATGACAAAAAAAGAACCCAAAAAAACTTGGACATTGATCGACAAAATTTAAATAGAGAGGGAAAAGCAAACAAAGAGTTATTTTGTAATACCCTAGTTTTCACTCTTTGATGATTTGGACCTGATTGTAAATAAGTGGATATAATGACAAGAGTCAAGTCATATAAATGACCCCATGTTTAAATGGTGTTAATATGCTAGTATGAATTCCTAGCATGGAGTGCAAGGCCAAGGCCCAACTAGTGTATGTCTAGGAATGTATTTTTGATAAATATGATTTCAATATACCATGAGGTAGACTTGCCATGGTATTCTCAATATATGTAAATGTTATTTTGAAAGTTAATATTGAAAAGGTGCAAGGATGGATGTGGAAGAGCACGAGAGGGGCTATGAATCCACTACAGGGGAAGAGGAAAAGGGGTATAAGAGTTTGATAAATAATTATGAGTTGACTAAGTATCCTATCCTACATATTTTCAATATGTGCCTTATTAAAGTCTAAACCACAAATAATTAAATATAGGTGAAGGTTAATGGGGAAGTACAACTTCTATAGTTATGAGAGCATGGGGGTTGACTACAAGTCTTGAGGAGTATAAGAGATTCCATCTCCATGGGGATTTGAACTACATGGATATTTGAATCATTTGTTTTCCTATGAATCTCTTAATGCTTATGATTTGATTGTTCCCATATTTCCATTTTTATATTCATTCCTTCGGAGGAGATCATTGGATGTTATGCATTCCATGCTAGAATATTTGATTCGGAATATCTCTTCAAGCATTCACTCATGGTGTTCCCATGCTATGTTGAAGACTGAATTTGGAACCTGCAAGTGAGTTTGAGAAGAGTAAGTTAAGGAAGAGAAGGTTGTGATCATAAGAAGATAGATGGAGGGCTACAAAGGAGTGTAGATTCTAGGTTGAGAGTGTTAATTTTCACATGCAACTCTATGTGACTAATTTAAGATCTGAAAATTTCTTCCTATCCTAGTGATCCAATTATCTCTTAACAAATTTACACTGAAATTTTTGACTGAAAACATATGCAATGGAAACAACAAGATCATAGATGAATCATCAACAACAAGAGACACAAGAATTATGTTCTGTAAATTTATCAAATCCTTCAAATCTGAGGACAAGACTAATCCTCCCAATTTCACCAGGACTGAGAATAAAACTAGTCCTCTCAATGTCACCAAAACTGAGGGAAAAACTAGTCCTCTCAACCAATACAATATCACCAAATATGAGGACAACCTTGTTCTCCAATATACCAAATCTGAGAACAACCTTGTTCTCCAATACAATAGAATCTAAGAACGACCTTGTCCTTCCAATACAAATAAGAAAACCAAACCTCAACAATATCTAGAAAGATCATCTGCACATGAATCTGTTGTAGATCCACCTGTACGACTTGCTAACATCACCTGCCATCCTATACGAATTTGTACTTTCCTAGAAACACATATACGCAATTCACCTTCTGACAACCCACGTATATACATGCTTGACCCATCTGCAAATTGCGTATGGTACAAAAAATTCACTCCACTTGTCTGATCTTCACTTCTCTCTATTGGGCCATATTTACCACCTTGCAGACTTCTCCTTTCCTGAGATCACCAATCCTCCCAGCCCAAGTGCAGAATCACTTATGATAGATCCATCATGTCTCGACACACTCTACATTATGTGTAATTTCAGAATGACCTATCTTCTTTATATACATGTCCTAGGGGTCAACATAGAATCCCCTCCACACATCAACATCAAATTAGGATTTCCTTGTGGGTGTGAAGCCCCAACACAAGCCCACAAATCCCATCATCAAACCCATGAAGCCCCCACTCAAATCCAAGGGGGTTTTCACCAAATAGAAAGTGTGATGTGATTCCCATGATGATTCTCACATGCCCAACACCTAGGGTCATTTTAGAATAACTGCCCAGATCTACAAAAATCAACACTCCCTCTTAGTGAGGAAGTATTCTCATTGTTATCACTCTGTACATTTCCTTGGCTGCAACAAAAAATATTAGAGGTAACCACAAACCAACTTTAGGTTGGAAACTGGCCTTTCCAACCAAAGAGGGATCTCTCAATGAATCTATTGTCTAATGATAACTCAACTATAGCTCATGTGCTTAGTATAGTTCCTAGATCTGTAAATAAAGATAGGGTTTTTAAGATGTGGTGGTAGGGTTGAGTGAAACACTCATTGGGCATGGAGTCATAATAAAGATATGTCAAATCAAAGATTTCAAAACTGGTTGATATGAACAAATGTACTTCATAGGCTAGGTAGCTAAAAATAGGCATTGTATTATGGTGGTGGGAAGAAAGAACACATCAATGATAACAGAGCACCAAGCAGTGGATGAGTTCTATTACAATATTAGAAGACTAATGTAGGAAAATTGAATGTGAGATAAAGAGCATCAACAATGAATTCTCTATCTATAATCATTCACTCATAATAGAAGAATAGACATAATGATGAACACGATGGAAAACATTCACAACGAAAACATACTACAGATCACCAACACAAGAATCTTTGAGACAAAATGTCCAAAAACTCTGCTCAAAAGATTTTCATTAACATTCAAAAATATATACAACAACCAAAAAGTCTTTTTTCTCAAGTCCTGAACCCCCCCTTTCAATACTTGTTTTCATTACAATATATAGCATTACATTACCATCTAACTCAACGGAGTCTAAATAGTTAGGGTTTCACAATCAAGAAGGAGTTACAAACTAACTCCTATTTTTTAAGGTTTAGTTTTAACTAATTAAATTTGGCGAAAATCTATAAAAATAGGTTTTAAAGATCCCTTTGAATCTCCCAAACCATGAAACTTGTGAAAAATATGAGAGAATTTTTTATATGAACCCATGCTTGAGAACACCCTCTTTAATTTTGTTGATATCAATCACCATCTGCTCAGAATCTATGCTTGAAGTTGATTGCAAAAATAGTCAACTACAGGAAATTTCGCAGCAAAATTTCACAACAAAACACAATTTTGATGATTTTAAAGAGGAAATAACACATGACCATAAAAAACTAATTTACAAGAACTGTACTGACTCCCATAACCTCACTCCCATGATTTCCTAACCGTTATGGAGATCTCTAAAGCGATTTGACATGACAGTTAGTTGTTGTGAAAAGATAGGAGGTTTCGCAACGAAATTTGAACTGATTGGTTGCAATTCTTTAAGAGGCAAATTTTGGATTGGAAAGTGCAAGTAATATTTTGTACATGTGATATCATGTTCCCATGACCCTTTGAATACATAATTTAGCAACTTAATACTCACCCTTTTTAAGTGATGACAAAGTACTATAGGATGGGAATGTGACACAACTGACTTGACCTTGAACAAGACTAGCCACTTCACCCAAGACTTGGAATGATACTCTAAATCCCTTAGATATAACCCAAGAAAAACCCAAAACTTGAATCATAGGTGAATTAACCCCCAAAAAAATTCATGGGACACTAATCCTAGGACCTTGACACATTGTCATGACACAATTTTGTCTGTCTCACAATCGACTGGCAATATATCTAAAGTGAATGTAGTTGAATCTACTTCATTAACATAATTGGGGGGAGGGGAAGAAAAATAGGAATAAACCCAAGAAAAATAATAATCAAACTGAAAATACAAAAGCACAAGCACCACCACCTGTTGCGGAAAAGCAACCACGACGCAAACTAAAATTTCCCTGTCTCATATGTGTTGAAGATCATTACACACGAGACTGTCCCCATTGGGAAGAAGTTGCTAAATTATTTAAAGGAAATTCTCAAGCCATTGTCTTGATGCATCCTTTTCCACAATAACATTCATTGGTTGCCCAAAATCCTGCACCTCTGTAAGGAGGCAACCAAGTTCATCCTCCTAACGAGGATGCTTCATCAAGTGCACACATTTATATGTTTACTGGTGTATATTTGACCACTCGTACTACGACATATGAAACACCCCCAGTTAAACCCGATAAGGAAAGTGTAACTAATGGAACTGCGACTAATCCACCTTCCACTTCAGTTACCCCTCGATATGGACCTCTCCAAATTGAAAAACTAAATTTTGAATCTATCTTATATCTGCCCAATAGTATGATCAGAAAGTTGACCTTTAATCCTAACTCTCATGTTTCCCAAAACTACAAAATTGTTGAATATTTGGCCCAAGCACCTTGTGCGATGTCGACTCTCTAAGTTATACAACACTTCCCTATCTAACGTAGGACTCCTTTGGTAGCCATCGAAGATATAGATCCCGAGTCATCAAATAATATCATGTTTAATCTGGATAATTTTAAATCACGACTCTCTCACCAACTTGTTTTCCAAATTGATGTTGTTGTCCATAATCAACATATTCATCGCACGATATTGGATGAGGGAGAATCAACATGTGTCATGTCCTTAGCCTGCTGGAAAGGACTTAAATCACCTGGTCTTAATCAATATCCAACCATGTTAAAATCATTTGATGGAAGAGGTTTCTAACCTCATGGATTGTTACAATCCTTAGTTGTTCAACTAGGGGGAATTTTTTTTTCTGTCTATGTAGAAGCAGTCGATGCTCCTCTTGATTATAAATTATTGCTAGGAAGAATTTGGTTTTATTCCATGACTGTTGTCGCTTCATCAATTTTTCGATGGGTCCAATTTCCTCATCAAGGAAAAATATTGACCATCGATTATCTATATTATTGCAACTCTGATGCTCGCACTGAAACAACCAACAATATTCCATTTTTGGGGGATTCAAAGATTACTTATGAAAGTGTAGGGGTAGGTTTACTGAAAGATTCTTCGCTCATTGGAACTTTCCCCACACCTCTTCCTCCAACTACGCAACATATCACGACGGTTAATATGTTTTTGACTATGGTACATCAATCCCTCGAATCATTTGATCCATGGATCGTACCTAGTCCCTTAGAATTCGATTCACTAGTTGACATTATGCCACTTAGTCCTCCAGAGGTTGATTACGATGTCATTCAATCTTCCTCTCTTTGATATGATGACCAACATCTGATTCCTTTTCGCTACCATCTTGGTTAGATTCTCTATCCTCCACTTTCGATTACATCCTACGGATTTTTCCATTCGATGTATCCATTATGGAAATTAATAGTATCGAGGAGGCACCATGGGATGACAACCACCATTGTTCATCCTTTCTTCCCAATTTGGATCATATTAAGAAATACATTTAATCTATCTTTTCCATTGATATCGTCGACACTCCCCAATCTCCAATACTCACTCAGGATACAATCTCTAAGGGAAATTTGGGAAACATATCTCAAACAATCAATGTTGACATATCCACAAAATAAGGTATTGTGGAAAACATACAACTAGGTGTGAACTGTTCAACTGAAGAGATTGAAAGTTGCACCACCTTTTTAAAATAATTATGTGACATCTTCACCTGGAGCTATGAAGAAATGTCAGGGATCTATCCTTCGATTATTGTGCATGAAATCAAAACTTACCCTAAAGTTAAACCCATGAGATAGAAACTTCACCCGGTTCATCCCAAGAAAACTACAAGAATCAAGGCAAAAGTAGAAAAGTTACTAAAATCTGGTTTTATTTATCCCATACCTTTGATTAAATGGGTTTCGAACATCATTCCAGTCACCAAGAAATAAGGGATAATTCGTGTTTGTGTCAACTATAGGGATCAAAATAAGTCTTGTCCAAAGGATAATTACCCTACTCCCTTTATCAACCAATTTATTGATAATTGCATCAGAAGCATCATTTTCTCTTTTATGGATGGCTTCTCTGGCTATAACCAGATCAATATTTTACCTACTGATCAACACAAAACAACCTTCACTTTCCCATGGGGGACTTTCACTTATTGGAAATTACCTTTTTGCGTTAAAAATGTTGGAGCCATGTTTCAGTGGGCTATGCCATATGCTTTCCATGACATCAAACATATTGTTGAACCCTATCTTGATGACTTTCCAACACACTCGGCTCGTCGACATGATCATATTGGTCATCTAAGGGCAATATTTCTTAGATGTAGGTATTACAACATACGTTAGAACCCCCATAAATGCATTTTTGTTGTTGAATCAAGGAGACTCCTCGGCTTCGTAGTGTCCAAAGAAGGGATTAGTGTGGATACCTTAAAAGTCAAATCTATTTTCACTTTACCTCCTCCGAACAATCTTACCCAACTACAAAGTTTGCAAGAGAAGGAAAACTTTCTCCATCGTTTTATATGCAATTATGCCGAAGTTACTAAAGGATTCATGAGATTGTTGTAGAAGGATGCCCCTTTTATCTAGGCTGCAGCTTCTCAATGCTCATTTGATGATCTCAAGCATTCTTTAACAAATACACTGTTGTTACATCCCCCCAACTATGCAAGAGATTACATCCTTTATTTGGCTGCCTCTGCTTCCACTATTCCCATGGTGTTAGTCCAAGAGGATGATGATGATGCGAAACATTTGATCTACTATTTAAGTAAGAGCCTTTTAGGTCTTGAACTCCATTATTCACATGTTGAAAAGTTGGCTTTGTCGGCAATCATTGATGTCCAAAGGTTTCGCCACTATATTTTGCTTTGCACTACCACGGTCATTGTTGAATCGAACCCCATGTACCACATATTGACTCGTCAAGTACTGGGGGAGGAATATTCAAAATGGATTGTCATTCTCCAAGAATTCAATCTCGAGTTTTCCAAATCCAAAGCTAAGAAATCGTTGGCTTTTGCAGAATTAATTTGCGATCTTCCCCACACTGATGAGAATATTGAGCCCAGTGATTCCCTTCCTGATGATTCATTGTTCCTCATTAGTACGTTCGATCCGTGGTATGGATACATTCTTTTGTATCTCTAGACCCAACGCTTCCAGCTAGACATTTCACATGATGAACAACGTCACATTAGACACCATTCAAAGTACTACCTTATCGTTGGCAACACTTTGTATCACCACGATATCGATATTGTTCTAATACATTGCTTAACCCATGAAGAGGCTGAGCATTTTTTAAATGAATTTCACCTTAGAGCTTATGGTGGTCATCTTTCTCGGATGGCTATAGCCCAAAAAATCTTACGCATCAATTATTTTTGGCCTTCCGTATTCAAATATTGCATTAAGGTTGTTAAAAAATGCCCACCCTTCCAGATCTTTAAGAAGAAATAACATACCCACCCAACTCCACTCCATCCAATTGTCTCTATCAGCCCCTTTGCAAAACAAAGTATCGATTTCATGCAATGTAAGCCTACCTCAGCCGAGGGGCACGATTATATTATCATCGCAGTCAATTATTTCACTAAATGGGATGAGGCTATGCCTACGTTTCTTAATTATGGCTGAACTGCAACACTTTTCATGATCAATCACATCATCGCTCGCTTGGGATTCCCACAAGATATTGTAACCGATCATGGAGCCCATTTCCAAAACCAGATGATGGGTGAATTTCACACTAAGTTGGGTTCTCGTCATGAAATTCCTCCCCTTACTATCCTCAGGAAAATGGACAAGTTGAAGCCAACAACAAAATATTGAAGGCCATGCTTCGACGCATGGTGGGGGTGAAAAAAACCTTTTGGAATTTACATCTCTTCTCCACACTTTGGGATTATTGGACTTCATTTAAAACCACCACTGGATTTACACCCTTCCGGTCGGTATATGGGTTGGAAGTGGTGTTTCTGATTGAATGTGAGATTCCATCCTTGAAATTAACCGTTGAACTCCTACCCCATACTTTTGTTGAAGACAAATGATTTTTATATCTAACGAAGTTGGATGAAACCCGTTGTGGTGCTTCCCTCATCAATAAGACATATAAAAAATTCATCAATATTGAATATGATAAGTATGTTCAACCTCGCGCTTTCGTAGAAGGAGATCTGGTCCTGGTCTATGACCAATATCGTGACAAACTCGGTGCAAGTAAGTTAGAACCTATGTGGCATGGGCCATACATCATGAAACGTGTGCTACAGAGAGACACCTACGAGTTAGTGGATTACGATGGATTATCTCTCGGTGATCCCCAAAACGAGATTTACCTTAAAAAGTACTATGCATAGAATATCTCGCATGTGAGCTTTGTACTATATTGTACTATATGTTTTTGGTTTGGTGTGTCTTTTCTTTTGCGTGCGCAAATTTTTCCCCATTCTTTAAAGTTGATTATACATTGCTTTGTGCTTGAATGCATATATGTCATCATACTTCCCTATCTATTTTGGATTTGCAAATGGCGCTAGTCAACGTACCTAGAACATCGCTTCTATAGCATGGGTCATCTTCCACTTTGGTGAGTTAGTGAGTTCAAGAGGAATTTTCCTCGCATCTGCAAACAATAACATTGTAGAATATCATGTCGTAATTGGAATTTTCACTGAAGCTTCTTCTTTAGGCATATCTCAATTGATTATCAAACTTGATTCTCAACTTGTGGTCCATCAACTTAACTGTGAATACACTGTTCGTAATCTAGTTTTTCTACGTCTCTATCTAAGGGTTTGTTGTCTCGAAAGATCTTTTGATTTTTTAGAGTATAAACATTTATCAAGAGAAATTAATATGATTATAGACTCATTAGAAAATTATGTGTTGGATTGGTACATTACACACAGATAATCATTCAGAACATAAATCATGTAAATAAAAACATCACATCATTTGAAAAACATAAGTAGCCACGACAAAAATCATATATATATGCATGTATATAAAGTAGCAAAGGTGTGTCAAAATACATCATCCAAAAGGTACATACCAAGGAAAAAATGTGGGCCATTATGCCCATGACATCATCATAAAAGACTACTATGTTAGGAGACTCTACTCATCTTCCTGCACAAAATTGTGCTTGACATAACACGCAATCGCTCTGGCCACTCGTCGCAGTAGATGACTAAGGCCTTCCGACACCTCGACCGTGTGCATCTGGAGGTGCAAAGGTACATCTCGTATCTTCATGGAGGGAGCACCAATGGTCAATCCACAAATATTCCTCTCCACCTCAAAGAGTCCTCCTACTCCGACGCTAGCCTCTACTACTGCCTGGACATCACCACGACATCCTAATGCTGGCATTCCTTTCGGATGTGAAATACCTATGTCTTCATGATGAAAAAAAATGATTTAGATCCCTCTTTGTACAACAAAAAAAAATACATATATACATATAAAAACAAACAAAAAAACATTGTTGCAAGGTCATGATCTTTCATATTTTACCTGATGCATCCCACTGTGCCTCTTTGGGGAGCACTAAATCCACATTGCCCTAAAGTCAAATCCTACATAAGGAAAATCCTCTATAACCATGAGTTTCCTTCTCCATAATGCAAAGAATTCAGCTGTAAAATGAAAGGCTAAGGGTTCATTCCCTAATCTAGGTGAGAGACTCTTCCACCTCTCCATCCGAGGCTCAGATGTGGGGCGTGCTGTCAATGCAACCTGTGGCTACATCTGTGGTACTCGCTCCAGAAAGAATGAAACCAAGAAATATTTGTATCCAAATTGTTTCTTCCTTCTCGTTC
The DNA here is from genome assembly GCA_000966675.3 of Picea glauca. Classification (NCBI taxonomy): domain Eukaryota; kingdom Viridiplantae; phylum Streptophyta; class Pinopsida; order Pinales; family Pinaceae; genus Picea; species Picea glauca. Next base: position 3,133 of record JZKD02S2352731.1, on the reverse strand, counting down.
TACACATATATATTTTCTCTTTGATGTTTATGAAGAACCCTACACACCAGTTAAAAATCCTAGGCTCCAAGCACTGAACAACATATGTTATCTGAGATTTGGAAGCAAGATGGGAACTAGTGCTTCCCACCAGTTTAATGACAACAAAGAGAATGTATCGAAGAGGTAGATCCATCACATATTTGATGACGATTCTTCCCCCTACTAAGCTTGATCCCGACACACAATATTGAGCAACATATGCATCTGTTCGCAGTGGAGTAGACCAATTTCCAAATAAAATGATGGGTGCTCCCCTCTTCAAGATCCCCGACAGAAAATACACGTCTTTAATGTCGATCTCAATCATATGAGATCCTATCCTAAATGATTTCTCATCACTGTCCCATAACCCAATCGGATACTCGAGCAAAAGGACTTATTTTCTCATGTTTTGTAGCTTGAAATACTTCAAAAAACCGTAGTTTTGTAGAGATGCCCTCACTTGAGGGTCTTGTCAGGTGGCCATATCGTTGAATTCATGTTCTATTTCCTTCCATTCAATCATATTAGCCAATGAAAACCTACAAATCCACAAAAAACTCACATTAGCCAAGTTTCAAAAAGAGAAATTAATTTTTCACAGCTTAAAAACTAAAAAAAAAATCAATTTTTGCACCCAACGCTCCCTAGAAGGAAACAATAGAGCACTAGCGCTCCCCTAGAAGGCATACCAAGGCGTTGATATTTCGACCAACACCCTTCTCAATTTCTTAAGGGAGCATCAATCCTGTTCGATGCTCTAGAGCTTTCTAGAGAGCCAAAACTCATGAAATAAAGGCTGAAAATGAACAAAAAAGCATGCAAATGGATGAAAGGGATCAAACTACCAACCTGGTCTTGATGAAACTGCGAATGGTCGCTTGTATCTCCCATAATCGACGCCGGAAAAATCACTCCCAAAGAGGAAAAAATCAAGAAGAAAGGGAAAAATGTAAAATGAGACGTGAAAATGACCTGTCTTTGCTCTACTTGATTGTTTTACTATTTCTAAATAAAGTCATTAAAACCCTTTTTTCACATGAATAATGTTTATTTTTGAGTTTTTTTTCCTAATTATCATCAATTTTTAAGGAGCTGCTGACATTTTTTGCCCAGAACAAATTGTTTACGTAGGTATATATGGAGCAAAGACTTTTTGATGACCTTATGACTCTATTGAGCAAACTTTGTCATACTTCGAGCTCATCAAAATATGAAGAGTCATTTGTTGGGCGATAGATTTCCCCTTTTTCGGTCCGAACAGAGTAACTACGAAAAATGAACACTCTAGTCAATCTCGGTTAGAAGAGTTCTCCATCGTATTATTTTATATTTTTTTGGACCTCGGACACTAAAATTATGAAAAAGGATATCCTTGGAGTTTTCTTTAAGTTATTTTCAAACTCGCTAAACACGAAAAACAACCAAATTTTTCTTCTCTGGAAATGCAAATACACATTGAAGGGCCCATCTAGGGACGAATTCTTACTTCTTCCAGTTCGTTAAAAAAGGAAGAGGAACTTACCAAAGGTGAGTTATATCAAGCATGTGTTACCCTCCTCGAGCTCATTAAACGAAAAAAGAGGTACTCATCTATATGTATGGGGGAGAAATTGAAGGAAGTGGGTCGAGTTTCTTGAGATCTTTTAAGGAAACTCTTATGGTCGCCCTTGAACATGACACTTTTTTCACCGCACCATACACTTGGATAATCCATTAGCCTCTGCACTGAACCAATCCTATGAGTCTTCTACTCCTTTGGCCCATCCAAAGAATGCCCCAACACTCACTGCATTATGTTTTGGTCCATTTTGAGTCTATGTTGCTAAGTCCTTTGTCATGCCTCAGTGTTCAAGGGAAGTCCACACCTAAAAAGTAATCCATATACAATATTACCAGTTCCCATACCCATGTCAGTCCATTTTTATCCACTATATCTTATCACAAGTTTTGTGTTGATTGACGGGGGATACATCAATGCCCTCCTTCGACGAGTCTTTTCCTATCGACTTCAACAAATTATCTAGGAAAAAGACTTAGGAACACATTAGTACCTTGGGACCTACATGCCTCAATGGAAGGCCTCCTCGCATTCAGAAATGGGTATACATTAATGACCAATGATCGATTGATTCCACGAGTGTTTGAATTCAAATCATTATTCACATTCACTGGATTTTACTTTAAAATCACCTTGAGAGTCATCGACATCAATGATGATTTATCTCGCACTTGTTAATGATATACCTCAACGACCGATAATCAAGTGGTTTTTGTCATGTTCAACATCAAATCATCTATTCACAATGGATAGAATCGTATTGTTATAATATCAGGATGAATACCCTGGGTTGAATATTCATGCTTTACCTAGGTTTCAATGGAGATTATTGGATCGATATACATGTCTTAACATAGATCCACTTTTCATTGGTATGTGGCTATGTTCTTATCACATCGTATCTCCACTGTGTATTATTTTGTGGCTACAATCAATTCAGGTCATAGAGGGATAGATCCACATTGTATCTTCGGTGGCCATCTCCTCAATCAATATCATCATGGATCCGTAGTGTATTTATTGGTGACTGTGCTTTGAGTCATTTGTATTCCAAGCATAAGTATGCCTGCCTCGGGAATGGAACACATATTAACATTGTTTGATGGTTGTCTGTAGCTTCTATCAGGTTCTCCAACTCCATACCCTTGCTTCGAAGAATCTATAAAGTGTTTCAACCATCAAGGGTTGGACAAGGAGGACTTGGAGAGGCCGATGCAACATCATATGAATATTGTAAGTTTCATTTTGAATTTCTCATTAATATACTTGGCCTATTTCCTTCAAGTATGTGTTTACATGTGCTTTTCTATGGTTGTCTTAATCTACATAGATAAATTGATTTTGTCTAATACATTAGAGTAGGAGATAGTTATTTGTTTCTTGTTGTCCATTGAAGGTACTGATTGGAGAAACTTGAAAAAACGTCGTAAAAGAGGTACATCATACTTCCCATCCTTCTCTCTTTTTCGATGGAAAAAATGAATCTATAGGAATGGTAGTGTCCAAATGTAATTTTATGTATTGGTAGAGGGGTCTGTAATCCAAGGGAAA
>JZKD02S2352698.1:2434-28060 GCA_000966675.3 Picea glauca | reverse complement strand
TTAACGTGGACACTGACTTCCTTTCAAATCCATCTAAACTAATGCATGAGAAGAGAAGATATCAAAAGTACCTTTCAATCGATGTTTGTCCCTGCACGCTCCGAGTTGCGCTCCAATCCTTTGCTCCTCGCTGAGGTCTGTGGACAACACAAGATACGACCGCTTCCTACTCTATCGACATTAGCTTGAAAAAAGATCTATCACTGAATGATAAGTTCATGCAACATCAGACACAAACTAGAAAGAAACAGGCCAAGCGTGTCATATTAATGAGAATAACGATAGTAGTACTTATAATCGTAGATGCGAATGCAACAGCTTCGTCAAGTCCTCTTCGTCTAACCCTTGCCTGAAAGATCCACAACCTGGATAATAGCAGCTTCACTGATCACTCTCCTTTGGCTCACTATTAGTTTCCTCCAAGATCATAAGTTTCATATGTTCAGTTCTTCCCCCTTTCCACCATCATAGATCATGTTTATATAGGTTGGGAAAGGCCTAACCTCTTGAGTTATGTTTAGAACCAGTTAAGAACCATCTCCTTGGATCAGTGATCTTTTGATAAAACCAAGAATTTGAGCACAACTGCCTTCTAATCTTTAATGATATCCTCCTCATTCGACTCAACGAGCTAACAATTTACCGAGAATAGGGAGCTCTCCCCCAAAAGGGGTATCAGAGCATTATAGCACTCCTGATGTGGCTTGGGAAAGCACCAATGCTCTTAAGGTGAGCAACGCTCCTCCAGAAGGGTTGAAGAGCATTATAATGCTTCTGAATCATGGTAGAGGAGCGCCAGCGCTTCTCCAGCTGTATTAGAGGAGCGTTCCCCTTCCAAACCACTTTTTCAGGGTCTCTTTCAGGTGTCAAGAGTTGTTTGATTCCAGTAGATTAGTCCTTGACCTTCAAGTCAATCATATGAGGTGGAATAAGTGCCTTCTTAGCGTCATTATCACGGCATCATGTCTGAACATTGTTTGCAACACTAATAATTAACTTGCGACACTTGCGAAAGTTGTAGGGAAGATGCGACACTTATGACGACTGATAGGGACAATGCGACACTTATCCATCTGAGAAATTTTGACGTGTAACAATATCGACCATTTATTCCAGAAGACACACATCGAAGGATCATCGACTTCGGGTGAAATCACTTCGAGAGAAAGTGGAGGAGGCAAGTTTTGAAACTTCTTAAGCCTGAAGAGCCGAAGCAATTCACAAACATTGAAATGTGGGAGGACACTCGTCGAGAGATCATGAAATCTAGGTAAAAGTGTTCCGAGAGGAGGAAAGAGAGAAAAATTTGAGACTCCTGAAGCACGGAGTCCCGAAGTGGATTTCGATCGTTGATCATGAAAGAGGATGAGGATCGTTGATCTGGTCCTGGCTGAAAGTTTCGAAGTTATGAACCTCTGAACAAGCACCTTTTTATCTAACTGCAGGGTCATGGTCATGGTCATATGAATATTGAGAGCTGAGGGAAGGAGGGATAAGGGCCAAATTGGTGGTCTTCGAGACAGAAAAGTGCTAAGGAAGGATTTATCCATGGTTTCTAGTCATGGTCACCTAGGAAGGTGGTTTGAAGGAAGCACCTGCATAGGATGAAATTATGTTTCAACTAAGGATAACATGACACTGTTATTTTTGGAGAATGAGGATATGATCTCCATGAACAAAAATAAATAAAGAGACTTGTAGCATGGTTTGGAATTTTTTTTTATTGTATGCATAACTCTAACAAAATGGTCATTGCGCATTTTGTAGAATTAAGGGTTTTAAGCATATCAGCTTAGGATGCATATTGAGGAAATGGAAGAAGACAAGGGAGACTATAGTCATGATAAGGAGTCTGAAAGCCATAATACCAGATTTGAGAATGTAGAGACATAGTCCAATGGACACAAGGGGAAAGGAGAGCAGGAAACGTTTATAGAAACAGTAAGAAGTCTGAAGATGGAAGTGCAGAGCTACAAGTTAGACAACGAGAGACTGATGAGAGAGAAAATTTAGATAAATGATTGAGTGTTGCAGAGCTTAAATTAGTTTTAGAGATAAATGAATAAGGGATCAAACTCAAGGCAAGATGAATAAGGAAGGTTCCATGAAAGAAGGGATGATCATGGAAGAGTTGGTTATTCCAGAAGTGTTAGCAGAGCTCATGGACACCACTCAACTCCTTACTCAGAAACAAAGTTTTATGCATCGGATGATCCTATAAGCAGTCTAGAAGTGTCTCCTGTCAGAAACCAAAGAAGGAAACAAGAAGTAGATAGTTTGCAAGGAGAGTTGAGGAAGCTCAATCCACCTTTCTTTGAGCGTGAAAGAGAAAGGGAAGATGATGCCAAAGCATGGTTTCTTGGGCTCAGTAGATATTTTCAGTTGCATAACTATTCGTCCAACCTGGAAGCCAGGATTTCCACCTACCATTTACACAGGAAAGATGCAATGTGGTGGGACCAACTGAAGCAAGTGGAACATGTTAATGAAAGTAGGATCACTTGGAAGTAGTTTAAGAAGTACTTTCAGAAGGAGAAATTCTATGAAAATAAAATGCAGGAGTTCTTTGAACTCAGGTTGGGAAGCATGACTATGGAAGAATACAGGAAGAAGTTCTTGGTATTGTTAAAGTATGCCAAATTCATTGGTGATGAGAAAGTGAAAATACAAATATTTCTAAGTGAAATGCAAACCTTTTATAAGGAAAAGATCAAGTATGATGAACCCAAGACCTCAACTAAAGCCATCAGGAAGGCTAAATAATTGTATGAGAAAGGCCATGGAAGAGAATCTCTGTAGAAATATTAGAAGGACAAGAAACATGTGAAGTCCTATCAAAGGATGAAAGGATTCAAGTCTTCCTTCGATAGGAATGAACCTAATAGAAATCAGCAAGATCGGTATGCTAAGGAATATTTCAAGAAGGAATATTCCTTGGGAAAAAGGGGAAGACCACCAATCCAATGTTGGGGATGCAAGGAAGATCACCTGTACAAGGATTTACCACACAGAAAGGACAGAGTGAATACTATGCACAACATCCAAGAATCTACAACAGTCGAAGATATGGGAAGAATCTATGCAGCTTTAAATGATCGACAAGCAGAGTACCAGTCCAATATGATCGAGGTGGAAGGTAAGATCATAAATCATCCTATTTCTATTTTTATTGATTGAGGATAAAGTCATTGTTACATTGATCCTAATATAGTGGATAGATTACATTTGGAGAAACATAAACTTGGAAAAGCAAGTTTGGTTCAGTTAGCCACTGGAACCAAAAGAAGAATTTGTGACATGGTCAGAAGTTGTTCCATAAGTCTTAATGGCGTGAGTACTAGTATTGATGTAAATATCATACCATTGGGGTATTATGATATTATGATTGGAATGGATTGGTTGTAAAAGCATCATTCTATCCTAGATTGTCATCACAAGACATTTACATGTATTGATGGAAATGGAGAACAAAGCACTGTGAAAGGAGTTCCAAGACTCATCTATATAAGGGAGATTTCATCCTTACAACTAAAAATATGTTTTAGGAAAGGATATCAATTGTATGCAGCTCATGTGGAAGAGATAGATAATACCAAATGGCCAAGCCTCGAAGATTTCTAGGTAGTACAATAATTTGAAGATGTATTCCAAGAAATACCTAGATTGACACCAAGGAGGGAGATAGATTTCTCAATTGATTTAGTGCCAGGAGCTTCCCTGGTGTCAAAAACACCTTACAAAATGAGCACACCATAGTTAAAAGAATTACAAATGTAGTTGGATGAATTGTTGAATAAAGGGTACATACGTCCAAGTGTTTCACTTCGGGGAGCACCAATACTTTTGTTCAAAAAGAACGATTGAAACTTGAGGCTGTGTATTGAATTTCTACAATTAAACAAGTACACTATAAAGAACAGGTATCCTCTACCCCGAATTGATGACCTCTTTTATCAGCTAAGAGGAGAAAATATATTCTCAAAGATTGACCTAAGGAAAGGATACCATCAGGTAAGAATCAAGGAAGAAGACATTCATAACACAACCTTTAGGACCATGTATGAGCATTATGAGTTTGTAGTGGTGCCATTTGGACTAACCAATGCACCAATTGTCTTCATGTTCTTAATGAACGACATATTCATAAATTATTTGGATAAGTTTGTCATAGTATTCCTTGATGACATACTTATCTATTCTAAGTCTGAAGAATAGTATGAACATCACTTAAGACTGGAATTGCAAGTACTCATAGAACATCAATTGTATTCCAAGTTGAGTAAGTGTTCTTTTTATCAAAAGAAGATCCATTACTCGGGACACATTATTTCATAGCATGTCATAGAAGTAGATCCAGAGAAGATCGAATCCATTAGAGGATGGCCAACACCTAGAAATGTGTCAAACGTCAAATATTTTATGCGATTAGCTGGGTACTATAGAAGGTTCATAGTAGGTTTCTCTAATATTTCTCATCCCATCACTTCTTTGCAAAAGAAGATAACTAAATTTTAATGGACACTCAAGTGTGAAAATAATTTTAATCTGTTGAAGGAATTATTTACTAGTGCACCTTTGTTAAAGATTGATGACCCAAATGAAATTTTTGTGGTATGTATAGATGCATGTAAGGAAGGACTTGGGGGAGTCCTCACACAAAATGGACATATCACTGGATATGAGTCCAGAAAGGTTAAGGAACATGAGAGGAAATATGCCACGTGTGACTTGGAACTTGCTACCATTTTTCATGCCTTGAGGATGTGGAGGCATTAACTGATGGGGAAGAAATTCGAATTAAGGATAGACCACATTGGTCTGAATTATCTTTTTGAACAACCGACCTTGAATTCCAGGAAAACAAGATGGCTGTAATTTCTCAGTTAATATGAATTCGATATCAATCATATCAAGGAAAAGGAGAATAAAGTTGTCGATGCACTTAGTAGAAGAGTGCATCTCATGCATGCTACTGATTTCAATATGCATCATTCAAACTTCGAGAGAATAAATTTAGATGGCCTTGTTATAGACCAACATTACCTATAGGTAAAGAAAAATTTATAGCAAGGAGATGTACAACAAAAAATAAAGGAGTATGACATAAAGGAAGATGGACTACTCATGCATAAAAATAGAATCTATGTTCCTAGTTCTGGAGAACTAAGAAATTTGGTACTGAAGGAGATGCATGATCTTCCTTATGCAGGACATCCCAGTTACCAGAAAACAATTACAACATTAAGAATCTAGTTCTTTTGGTCGGGGATGAAGAAGGATGTTGTTGATTGCATCGCTCAATGTATGGAATGTCAGAAGGTGAAGGCTGAGCATAGGCACCCACCGGGTTTGTTGTAGCCATTTCCAATCCCAGAGAAGAAATGGGAAGTGATAACCATGTATTTCATAATAGGATTACCTAGAATGAATAAGAAACATGATTCAATCATGGTGGTGGTTGAAAAATTAACAAAGGATACTCATTTTGTGCCCGTGAAGACAACCCATACAACGACTAATATTGCATAAATTTTCATGAAGGAAATTTCTAGGTTGCATGGGATACCTAGAACAATTGTCTCATATAGAGATACAAAGTTTACCTCCAATTTCCGGAGGAGATTTTTTAAAGGATTTGGAACAAATATAAACTTTATCACAACATATCATCCCCAGATAGATGGGAAAATAGAGAGAGTCAATCGAATAATTGAATACATGCTGAGAATGTATGTGATGGATAAGCCATCTAAGTGGGAAGATTACTTACACTCGGTTGAGTTTGCATATAATAATGGGTATCAATATTCATTAAGAATGAGCCCATTTGAATACTTGTATGGTAGGAAATGTGATACTCTAGTAAGCTGGGACAACCCATCAGATAGAGTGGTACTTGGGTCGGAGTTTCTCAAGGACATGGAAGACCAGGTGGTTAAGATCAACCATAATTTAAAGGCAGCTCAGGATAGACAAAAAGTTTATGCAGACAAGAATAGGACAACTAGATAATTTAAATTAGGTGAGCATGTACTTTTGAAAGTGAAGCCCAAGAAAATCTCTTTGAAATTGGGTAGTTGTACAAAGCTGGCAGCCAAATTATGTGGTCCATTTGAAATATTGGACAGAATAGGGTCATTTGCATACATGCTTGCATTACCTGCTTCCATGAATGTGCATAATGTATTTCATGTATATTTTCTAAATAAATATGCACATGACCCTAACCATGTTATTGATTAGCATCTGATTCGGGTAGAGACAAAGGGAGACTTTTAGGTTCATCCAGTGTGGGTATTTGACAGAAAATTCAAAATGCATCAGAATCGAGTTGTAGAGATGGTAAAATTTCAGTGGACCTGTTACAGTCCTAAATATGCTACCTGGGAGCATGAAGATGCCATGCGGGTAGAGTACCTACATTGTTTAGAATAAATTTGAGATTTTGATCTCTATTTTGTATATGCACTGAGGACAGTGCCAAAATAAGGGGGGGGGGGATGTAACACCCCAGGTTTTGAACCCCCATTTTAAATAATGTATTGTTACAATACTAAGAGGCCATGGTGCCTAAACAATTACTAAAAGGGTAGTGTGCCCAAGACATGTAATGTTTTTTTATCATTATTAATAACAAATACATGGTTGGCTACTAGACGGACAAGGACTAGAGTTATAGGGGGATATGATTCCACAAGAGGGGGGGATTGAGGGGATAAGTGTTATTCCAATGTTAATTACCCTTTTTTCCTAAGGGAGGGGATCAGTTATGTGAGCTTCTTGGATAAGGCCAAGAGGTTCTTGATTCCCCACAAACTTAAATAAACCCGCATCTGGTTTGATGGGGGGTTTCGACTGATGGCTTGTTCAATGATTTTCCTGTATTTTCATTCATTTCCCTCATGCACTTTCATTCACTCACTCACCCATTCATTGATCCATCCTCACCTACATCTTATCTTGGAAAAGGGAAATGAACTATTGAGAATTAGCCACATGATAGTTGGATGTAATGGTCATTGGTGCAATCCAGCCATTACTTGGGGCTTGCATGTATGATATGCATTGGCATGTGCCTTGTTTTTCTCACAATTGTGAGTCCTAAGAGTCCCAACATTGCGATTCTGAACCAGTTTTGCTGGAGGCCCTAGAAAATAAGGAGAAGGACTACCTGAGGGACTGCGTGGAAAAGAAGGGTGGAGGTCCATTCTCTTGGGGTAGTACAAGCTGGGTAGAAGAGAGATGGGTACTTGGATTGATGTGGGTGTTGGGAAGACTGTGAGAGCTTGAGAGATGACTCGTTTGCGAACCCAAGTACACTCTAGAACTGTCCTTGTGGATTCATAGCCCTGGCTCGAGGGTGACACTACTATTGAGATTTGGACTAATAGTGTCTACGGTTGGGTGGAATGTCCTTGGTCTGCAACCAGTTGGTGTCATCTTTCATAAAGATAAGTGCTCTCTGTTATGGTATCAATTTCATGTATATGAATGTATTTATGATGTATATTTAATTATCATTTAATTGAATCTTTAGACTATGCATGCTTGTTGACTACTGTTGTGCATGTTGTTAAAGTCTTTCCTTTTAAGCTTCCTTAAATTTTAAAAAGGTATAGGTAGAGAAATAAGTCCAAGGTCGGGCTTGAAGGTAGCATGCCCCGACTTGTGGGTGGTTGGGTATGTTACACTACCTTCCATGGGTGTCCTATTTTATAATTCCTTTTTATTTTGGCACTCATGCTGCAAGTTTTCTATTAGGCTTGGGAGTCCTATTTAGTCCCACCGTGACTTTTTATTGAAGCTTCATATCTTCTTCTCAATATTTTTTTGTCCATTTCCTACAAGAATCCCCCTATTATATGTTGATACTTATGTCAACATTTATTTAGATTCTTCATCAACTATTGTGTTCTTTACTATCATATATGTAGGTTCCATTCTACCTACACATTGAATTTATTTGTATCCTTCAAATATTTTCCATAGGATCCACCCCATTCATTTTCGACATCATATATTCAAGATGCTAAAAGGTGTCTCTTATGGATGATATATTTTACCTCTCCATGGGTATCCTAGTCAGTCCCTCACTAGCATTTTTGACACCTATGTTGCAATATCCCTGTAGGATTGAAATCCCTATGTAGTTGTGCCATGTATTTATGTTGAAGCCTCATTAATTCCTCTCAATCTTTTTCTGGATAACTTACCCATGAGGCTTCCAAAATTTTCTAAATTTGTGATTTCATTTCATATTTCACTTGTGATTTTAGGTCTAATGTCAACTTCAACTTGTTATTGTTGAACCATTTGCTTATGCATTCCTACAATTTGTTATCCTTGAAATTTATTCCTTTGCGACTCGACACCTTAAACCTAGAGGAAACATCCCCTAAGTGTCCTTATCCCACACATGATTCCTTTCATTGAGCATATGTATGTTCCTTGCGCTTTGGAACTAGTTTTCTTTTCAGTGACACTCATTTCATCCACTTTACTATAGAAATGTTTTGTTATTTTTCAATCTTTAATAATACTAAAAAGACCAAAAAAATCAAAAACCAAAAAGAGGGGGGGGGGAGTGTGTATCTCTTTTATTGGAAGAAGTATTTTCACCCTTGAAAAAAGAACAATCTTGAGTCAGTATCTTAGTATTTTGGGTTTAGTATGGTAGGAGATGTTTTCTCATTGTTGAATACAATCTCCCTCAGTTAGTTATTGTTCCAACCATATGGAGAATTTGTTGATTGCTCTTGCATCACACATGTATCCCATTTTATATTCATTATACCTAAGTCACATAATGTGTTGTGCTTTTGTTCAAAAAAGATTTCATCCTGAGTCAAAATTTATGTAGTAAGTATATGATTTTTCACATCGGTCTTCCTATGTCCATCAAGTCCATCTCATTATCACAAGTATCCATGTCTCTTACTCATGCTAGTACAAAAATTCCTCATTAAATTATTTCTAGAGGGTACTCTCTTATTAACTTCGACACTTTTCTCTGAGAGTATGATCAACCATAGCACCCTGGGCATATTTCCATTATTGATAGGTGACCTTGTTCTCAACATATGGAAAACCATCATTTTTCGCTGACAGAGTGGTTTCCCTTGTCTTCGATGTCAACAAAAATCATCACATGTAGGGATTTGTGTGGTACCTTGGTTTTCATTTGACTACATTGGTGGATTTCTTATCGTTTTTAGTAGTCTTCATCATTGGACACTATTAAAAGAATCATTTTCGTGTGATATTTCCATCTGGTGCATGTCAGTGTTGTAACTTGATGTGGTCCTTACAATTTGCTCATCTGATTCCTTCAAAATCTTTTGCCTTCTCCTACCCCTCATGATAGATGATGGATGATTCCTTAATTCCTTTCTTCTAGTGGATATCTTCCTATCAACTTGTTGACGAGCGAAATTGATTGTCCGTCAACTAGGAGAACGAGTCTGGTCCTGGGTTGTCTAAACAACCCAAGACATTTGGTGTAACTCATTCTGATGAGTTTAATGGCTCCATTAGCCAATATAAGAATCCTAAAAGAAACAAATAAAAGAGAAAAATAACTAACTAATTACTAAACACTATATATATATGTGTGTGTGTGTGTGTGTGTGTGTGTGTGTGTGCATGTGCTCTAATGTGACTGTAGTAGGTGTATTTAAACAAAAGATATATAGATTTAGTTTATGTACATGATTTACAAACTGCAAGTTTTAATCAAAACTTACGAAAATCAATGTGAAAAATGATCGCTTCTAGGAAGCAGATAAAGAAAGCACATAAAAAAACCTTTTTGTTTTTTCTTTATAAATCTGAAAAAACTTGTAAAAATTTCAATGCAACATGAACATGTGGATAGTCAAAAGTTGAACCATACATTCTAGTTTCAGTGATATGTAAATGACAAAAAAATACAAAGAAGCTAACCCGATGGTGAGTTAGTCAGGTGTATCCAAGCATCTGCATGAGTGGTGAACATCCAACTGCCATGTCCAATAGAGAAATCTGCAATGAGCCTTATGATTGTTCTAAATAAATTCAGAACATATATTGGCAGTTTAAGTTTTAATGACAGAAAAGGAGACACAAACATAAACCTGTGATCTCATAATTACATATGATTGCAGTGAGATACATTTGAAAGCAACCTGTGAATATTATCATTCAATTAAAACTCAAAGACAAATCCTATTATTTTTATTGAAGATATGATCACAACATTTATATTTTGAGAAGCAAGTTGTAGATGGTATTTATAATATAAACATCCTGCACATCATAGATCATTTAATCTAAAGATATCAGACCTATACATGTAACTGGATTAAGAAAACATAAACAACAACACTATAAACAAGAGGCTAAAGAAAAAATGCATATATGTCATTCTATTATGTTATGGAATCACTTGTCCATCTCTTGCCCTCAACCAAGATGATATTTCTTACAAAAATGTAGAGTATTTAAAGAGTTGACAAAGGTTAAACTTCCTATCTTCTAAGATAGGATCAGATCTGAAAAAGATTTAAAAGTTACAAATATAGAGGGTCTAAAAAACCACTCAATATCAAACCAGATCTTCCAAAATTATGAAATTTTTGTTTTGAATTGCAAAATAAGACAAAAGAGATGGCTAATTAAATAAGTCCAACAATGCTCCAATTCACAAGATACATCTTATCCTGAAAGAAAAACGAAATGTGAAAATTAGATATTTATTTAACTAACAATTTCCAAATTTTTATATGATAAATTGACTTGGCTACACAATCTCTCGATTATGTAGCCAGTCTTATTTTTAACAATAGAAATCTAAATCAATCTATATTAATTATAAAAATAACCATAAAATCATAACTAAGAGAGAAAAAAAATCTTACCATTCAACTAAAAACTAAATTCGGATCACAAAATCTCAGAGTTGATCATAGCCTTGGCACAATAAGTGTTTTTTATTATGACATTGCCAGTCCTTTTCAAACATTTTCCTTGCCTTTGTGCACTAATCTTGAGCTCACAGTTTTCAATTGTTAATGAGTCATTTTGAACCGTAAGAGCCTTGATCTTTTCTGGAATGAAGGGGATGTCTGTGTAATACAGACCTATCTAATGTAAACACACTTCAAAATTTATAGCAGTGCCAAGTGTTCGATGAAGCACATGAATTTGTGTTAAAACACTACCACCATCCATTGTCTGCCTTTGGATGAGTTTAATTCCTAGAAAATCCTTGTTGTGTTTCAGGCATGGTGGCAGGTTATTTACATAATTGAAAGTTTGACTGAGATCTGGTTTAGAGTAATTCGGGTCTTCATCTACCAAGAAATTTTCGATCTCAGAATCAGAGCTTTCATGGACCTCGATTGATTCGATCGAGCTCACATGAGCTTTTGATCTATTTCGTAGGCTCCTTGATATTAGTCTCCTAGTCCTTTTATTATTAAACCCTCGCATGTCTTAACTTTTCTTTGACAGTTTGGAAGGGTTTCCACTGGTAGATTTTAGGTTAATATTAGTGCCGACAACTTGTTTATGCTCAGGAAATTCAGTAGGCATGGAGCTGACATCTTGTTGCTCACACATATACTGATCAAGCGTAGTCCTTTCACAAGGGTTCTAACACAAGAAATTTGGCTTATCACTGGAAGGAAAAAAAGACCTCTCTAGCATAGGTTTATTAAACACATGAATCTATATAGGGTTTACTGGAACAAAGCCATTGTGAGTCACGAAAACATCCCAATCATCATCAAGTATTTTCAGATGATGGAATATCAACTACTTAATCAACCCATGCTGAAATAAGCTGGAATCCAATTTTTTCCTTTTATATCTCTTTGACATCTTATATAAACTTATTAATAAGTAAAAAGGCATGTTTAACTAGAAATCGGTAAAATGCATTAGCAATATTATGTGATAAAGGAAGATGAGGCCTTAGCGACCTTCACAAGTAACAAATTTCCTTAACACTGCCAATAGACTATGCCATCTATCTTTCAATAGAGAGAGCGACATACCTTTTTCATACCATTGAATTTTCCGAGAGGTGATGAACATACTCCATCGTACCTCTCCCAACTTTTAATTTTTAAACCATTTTTGGCCGGTGAGGGGGAGACTCGTTGTCTCACTCAGAAATTCCTCGATGATTTCCAATTGAATATCACCTACTCCATCAAATGTGAGGGAGAACTATTGGGCCGATTGTAATTCATAACCCTCGAATTTCTGGATAAACCCAATCCAACTGTTATTTTTAAGGTCTTCACTCGCATCATCACATAGTAACAAAGTTTGGGGGCCATTTGGCTCAATTCAGATGACCAGGGCCATAAGGGTTTGAACATACAGTCATAAGGTGACCAGAACTCACTATGAGCATAAGGGTTAGCAGAAAAAGAGGAAATCCAGAGAAAATAACAAAGGAACAAAAAACATAGTTACCCTAGCACAACCAAAATGAGAGCATAAGGGGTTTCAAGACATGAAAATCGAGCGTTTTGGGTAATGAATTCCCTAAGTACAGAGAAAAATCCAAGACTCTAGTTTGTGATGATGGATCTGTTGATTTGAACTGCCACTTCAAACAGAGTACAGGGTACGATCGAGTTGTGTTTAAATCTCATCATATGTAATGGGTACCTTGATTTCCCAAGGTTAGGAGAGGATGCGATCCAAAAATCAAAATACCAATCAAAAGATTTAAAATAAAAAATGATCTACCAAGAACGTTAAATGAAGAATATTATAGTCTTAATACCAATCTATTCTTGGTGTATTTACACAGTACTCAATATATAGCTTATAATCCAAGAGAAACTCAAAACAAATGTTTTATTGATATATGATAAGCTTCAAAGAAAAACAATATTCATTAAAAGAGTTGTAAGAACATTGACCTTACATAAAGACCAAGAATTGGATATAATTGCAATATGATTATAAGTTTTAATGTTTCATTCATGCTTTCAGTCATGAATGAAGCATGATAACGGAAAAATAAAATAGGAACAATCAAAACATCTTTTTTACAACCGAATAGTCACCTTCAAATAATGATATTTACATGATGAATTGTAGGCAGCTATAGGAATTGTTATTTGTCACTTTAAAAGGAAACAATCGTGTAGGGATGCCAACAATGGTGACTTACTAGGAGAATTAGTTATCTCTGCATCACCAACGATTTCATGTTAGGACTGCTTAGAATGATTACAGATCAAAAAGAGTTGAAGGACATCAAGCATCCCAACAATCATTACACAGTCTAGGTTCAGATATCTTCCTGTTCAAATGAAATCCAGTGACAAATTTTAAAAATGAGAGAAATGATGTTCAAGTCAATGGCTCTGATACTATTGATAGGGTCACTTCTTCCAGCAGGCGTCCATAGACTCGACAAGGATTTCAATTAATCCACTCTGATGCCTCTATCTTGTCAAAGAAATCTCAGTTCAAAATGAAGGATACTTATGACCAATAAAAAAAATTATACCTGACAACTTTTTTGAACCTGACAGTGCTTCACTGCCAGCGGACCTATTCAGTACCCCAACGAAGTTGTATTGTCATCATGCATGCATTTACCAGCTTCCATCAGACTTGTTTAGTATCTCGGTAGTTTTACAAACACTTCCCACAAATCTCGAGAAATTATTTACAATCTGATATAATTTTTAAAAATATTCAGAAGAGCGGGGTGATGCTGAAAATTTCAGTCTTTAGAACACTTTTCATTTTCTAGCCTTTAATTTTATGCTTAATCACCTTCATTATGATATGAAATTAGTCTCTTGATGAAACTAATTTTTCAAGGACAGGAAGGCGTACTTGAGTTTCTTTCTTTATAAGAAGGGACAGCATAAAAATCTTTGAAGATGGTCGTGTCTGCTCATAATTATAAAGTGAGACCAAGAAATCTGTTTCAAACATAAATTTTCTTTATCTAGTTTATGTTTTAGCGATTTACAACATTGATTCTCTTGAAAAGACCTTAACCGTTTCTTCATAATGATGCTTTCTGGTTCCCCTCCACGAACTAAAAGGTGACACAGACATAAGTTTAACCAGAAAGCAAAAAAAATAAACAAAATGAAAAGAACCAAAAGAAGAAGAAGAAAAAATAAAAATAAATCAAAACAAAAAAATATGTACAAAAGGTTGATATGGAATTATCACGAAAAATACCTTTTGAGAGCTTCTCCATTCACTGGGAAGGTGTCTATCTATCCCTATAAATTGTGTAGATGGAAATAGATGGGACCTAGTTTTTCAACGATTATGAAGGACCCCAACCACAGGTTCTGGAACTTGGTATGTTCCCCTTTTCCTTCATGAGGTTTATCCCATTTGAGGACCAAATATCCTACCTCAAAGTTTCTATTTAAAGAAAAGTTTGAATCGAACCAGCATTTCACAATCTGGTAATGACGATCCAACCTCTCTTTTGCTTGTGATCTTGATTCCTCTAGTTTCAGCAATGCATTAATTCTCCTTTCAAGAGGTGGGCATTCTTCCCCTTGAACCTGCTGTGATAATTGCAGAGAGGGAAGCAGAAAATGAGGAGGGAGCATTGGTTCTCTTCCATAGACAAGAAAGAAAGGATAATTACCAACATAATTTTTTGGTGTTACCCTATCAGCCCATAGCGCGTTAAAAATCACGTTGTTCCAGTTCTTGTTGTTTTTGGAAATTGTCCTCTTGATGATTTTGATCATATTTTTGTTTGTTGAATCTGCTAAACCATTTCCTTGGGGGTAATAGCTGGTAGAATATTTTAGTTTGATCCCTTTTTCTAAATAAAAAACACTCATATCGAGGGATGATAAGTAAGAAGCATTATTGAAGACCAAACATTCGGGAATGTCGAATCTAGTAATAATATTCATGTTGAGGAAAGATATTACCTGATTAGTGTTCACTACTTTCAGTGGTGCAACCTTAGACCATCTGGTAAAATAATCCATTGTTGTAATGATGTATTTATGTTGCTGTGAAGAAGTGGGGTTAATTGGCACTATGATGTTGAGACCCCATTGCTGAAATTGTGAATCCACAGAGACATGTTGCAAAGGGAATGCTGCCTTTTTTACTCGTCCAACTACCTTTTGGTAGATTATGCATTTACGACATAATGCATGGGCGTCTTTGAAAAATGTGGGCCAATAGTACCCAGATCTTAATACCTTATGAGCAGTGGTATCTCCACCAAAGTTCCCACCAGCTTCACCTACATGAAGTTCAAATAATACTTTCTCTACCTCATCTCTTTCCAAACAATACATGAGTATGCCATCAATTTTTTTGTGGAATAATATGTCATTTACCAACTGGAAAGGTGAAGATTTGAGTCTTAATTCTCTTTTCATTTTTGGATCGAGATGGCGAGGGGCAGAACCATGTGTTAAATAAAACTTAATGTCAACAAACCAAGAATTAGAAGAAACTTGTGTACAACAAATCTTATTTTCATTATGCTGATTTACAGTTGAGACATCAATTTGACTATGTTGTTCTTCAACCGAATCATCCACTAGTTTGCATAGACCTTGACCTATGACAATTTGTGCGGGGTTAATTTCGAGGTCATAATCTTGTAATGATGTCATCTAGTTTTCCCTTTTTTCACCCAATTCTTTTTGTACTAGTATTTTTCTAACAGTCGGATAAGGCACAGTGACTTTAGTTCTAGATTTCAGCAAGTATGATTGGAAATGTTTTACTGCTTTGAAAATTGCATAATCCCGTTGATCTATAGCTGGGTAATTAAGATTTTCCCCTTTAAATGTTGATCTCATGAAAGAAATGGGTATTTCATTGTTTTCAACATTCTTTTGGGTTAAGACAACCGCACATGATTAGTCGGAAGTGAAAGTGTAAAGAGTGAAATCTTGTGAGAAATTAGGACTCATCAAGGAAGGGGCTTCCACGATGGCTTGATTTTCCTATGGTCCCCAATGATAATGAACGCCCTTTTTGATTAAATTTTGCAATGGCCTTACCATTTCTGAGAAACTTGGGACAAACCTTCTAACAATGTTAATCTTGCCCAAAAATGACTGCATGGATTTTTTGGAAGCAGGAGGGGAAAGTTTAGCAATATCTTGGGTTCTTTCAGGGTCGATAATCATTCCATATTTGGACACTATGAACCCAAGTAGTTTTCCTTTCTCAAACACAAATATTGATTTCTTAGGGTTAAGGAATATTCCATATTTGCATCATTCTTCTAGAACGACCCTAAGGTGAGACAAATGATCTTTCTTTTTTTTGGAGAAAACGGTTACATCATCAAGATAAACCACTATTGATTGATTTATGAGACCATGAAAAACAATTTCCATTTCCCTTTGGAAAGTGGCACCAACATTTATAATCCCAAAAGGCATCTTTCTGTAGGCATAAGTACCCCACGGGGTACGAAAAGTAGTTTTGAGTTAACCAGGGGGAGACATGAGGACTTGGTTGTATCCCGAAAAACCATCTAGCAATGATAGTCTTTTGGAACCGAAAACTTGTTGAAGTATCTATTCCATTGGAGGAATGGGATAATTATGTTTGTCTGATTCTTGGTTTAGATTATGAAAGTCGACACAAAGTAAGATTTTTCCACTTTTATTTCTAACAAGGACTAGATTAGATACCCATTGTGTGTGTCTCACTGGGAAAATTATCTTTGCGTTCAATAATTTATTTAGTTCTTTCTTGACAATGGGTTCCAACTTAGGGTACATCTTCCTTAGGTTTTTTTGAAAAGGTTGGGTCTAGGATTTCATGGGAATGACATGTTGTATGATATTAGGATCAAACATTTTTAAATCATCATATGTCCAAGCAAAAACGTCTTTAAATTATTTAAACAAATTGATAAAGGCAGACCGTTCTTGCTCAGAGCACCCCATTCCCAAATTGATGTTCTGTGAATTTTCTTTAGTCCCTAAGTTGATTGTTTCATAAATCAAAGAAGAACTATTCATTTTACAAGTTACAGACCCTCTAAATTATCATGTAGATCATAAAAATTTTCTAGTCTTACAACAACTCTAGGGATAGAGTTTACCAGATTGGATGTCGATTCAGGAGATCTAGGATCTGATATTACTGTGAAGTTGCGAAGGTTTTCATCGTGAGTGCCTTCATTGATAATCAAACCTTGGAAAGTGTCTTCCATGTGCAAGAAGTTGATGATCTGTTGATCATCGTTGAAGGCTCTCCAGTTGGTGATGTTGTCCAGAATCGATGGCCTGAACAGTAATTCAATCAAAAATGCATTTGGGGAAAGGTCTTCTGCAGGAAAAATTTTAGAAGCGACATTTGCCAATAAATCATCCTCTGAATTACTTAATCTAGGAATGGAATTTATGTTAAATGTTGAAAATTTTCGCATCAGACTCCATACCTCAGTTTGGTAACTTTTCAGATGTGGGGACAAGTAATGAATGGAATTTCTTACCTGCCTGACCATGATTTCTGAATCACCGAAAAATATTATTTTTCTCACGTCCATATCCAAATATTTTTTAATCCCTTGTAGGAGTGATTCATATTCGAAAGTGTTGTTAGTGCACTCAAACTCTAATCGACAAATGATGAAAGTCTTATTACCTGTGGGGTCAATGAGTACACATCCTGCACCAGCTCCTTCTTTGGATTTGGATGCATCAAAGTATAGTGACCATATCTGATCTTCATCAGCAGTGTTTGACACATTTGGAAAAGCTAGCGAGTGCGTACAAGTAATTAGTTCTGATCCTTGCCCAGGATCGGTGACGGGGGAAATTTGAGTGACAAAATTACCGAAGAAGGTGTTCATTCCATACATTTCAATTGAATTAGTAGATGCAGTAGAAGGTTCATTTAGATCATTTAGATCTGTCACAGTGTGTTTGATATAACGTTCGCGGTTAATCCTAATTCTATTTGGCTGTCAATTTTCTAGTAGCCACAAATGAGACCAATCTGTTGCAAAGTGTCCATGCAGCTGTTCAGACCAATCCCTGCGTAAGAACAAACCATAGACTTCAGGGATGTCAACGACAATGATATCAATAATTTGGTGAACTTTAGGATTAGAAGAAAGCCTAACTAACACATTCTTAAGTTCATCGATCACCTTAACGTTCGTCTGATCAAGCTGAATGATCTTAAGACTATAAGGTTGAACTTCTACGTTAATTTTTTGGCAAACAGATAAAGGTATAACATTCGATGATGCACCAAAATCTACCATGCAATTATGTACATTTCTATTGAAAATTTCAAAAGTCAATAAGAAAGGTGGAACGTTTTTATGAGTATTAACAGTAGAATTCTGCTGATTTTTTGCCACTGTCCCTGGAACAATTTCATCTACATTTGATACAGTTTTTTCTGTTGAATCTCTTGTATCAGGAAGTTTTCTTGTGTTTTTAGCAGGGATCTGTTTTTCTATTTTAGAAGTGAATTTTTCATATTTCTTGTTGTTAGAATCGTTGTCCTTGCTATTTTTTGCTATATTTTGAAGCGTTTTCTATAGAATTAAAGGAAATTTCAGAAGCTCATAAACAAAAATATTAGCTCTTGATTTATTCAGATCTTTAATCAAGTCACATTCTAAAATAGGGACTACTAAACTCTGTTTTATTTCATCTTTCTTAGGCTATTTTGGAGGCACATTATTACTCATTTCAGAAGACGGTTTACTTTGTGATTTCCTCCTTGTGTTGTAAGGGTGGACAATTTTAAAGTTTGCTTGAAAAATACTATCAGAAAAATGTCCAAAGATATTGGGAGATGACTCCCCTTCTTCAACTATTTCTTCTTTATCTACATCTTCAGAATTCTTAGGAGGGGCAAAGTTATTATGTGCCTCTATAATAGTTTGCAGAGCGTATTGCAAGCTTTCGAAATTAAGACCTTCAATGGTCGGATTTGGTCAATTGGGAGGAAAAGGATTCCTAAAAGGAGGTTTAAAATTTCCTTTGTTTGTGGATGTCTCTTCAGCTGATCTCTTTAAGTCTACGACCTGATTCGATAATTTCTGGTCAACGTTAGGCAAACTTTTTAAGTCTAAAGTTTTTGGTTGGCTCTTGGCTTGAGGAGGGCTAGTGAGGATTTCTATTTTCTTTTTAGCAGGTGCAGTTGTTTCAGCTTCGCTATTTAGATTGTTTTTTAAACATAGTATATCCTTTTCTATTTGACTTGCCTCCTCGAAGGCTTCCAGTAACAAAGAATTTTTGGACCTTTTAACCCAAATATCTATATTATTATGCAGACCTTTCGTGTAATATGCCACAATTAGACTTTCAACCAACATTGAATCTATGGAAATTCGATTTTTCAATGTAAGGAACCTTTGATTGAAATATTTTACTTTCTCCTTAGGGTTCATTTTTAGGCTAGATAGTTCCATAACCAAGACTTCAGGTGATTTGTCATCTCCAAATTTCTCTAAGAAGTAGGTTTTGAATTTGTCCCAAGAGACAATGGTTTGTGGTTGTTGAGCGAAATACCATGTAGAGGCATTGCCCTCAAATGTATAGGGAAAGAGTATACATACTAAATCTTCATGTTCTACACTTTGGAGTCTAATGGATAACATAAAATTCTTTATGCGGTCTTCAATAGATTGCTTAGAATACGGGTCAAATTTAGGTAACCATTTCTCCGGGTGTTTTGGTAATGGATGTTGGGGTCCAGGTACAACCACGACATCTTGGTCTAGCCAAGGTCTGGCAGGATTTTTTTGGTTTTCCATAGGTGTAGGCGGTGTCGAAGGCTAAGAAGGTTCAGTTGATGAATTGCCTTCGTCAGAGGATTATCCTCCTGAAGAGGATGGAGATGAGTGAGGTGCCGAAGGTGGAATACCAGATCCTCCATCTCTAATAACAAGTGTCTCAATAGGCTCGGTAGTATTATCTTCTAAATTTTTTAAATGCAAACCAGTGCCCTCAATTTGTTCTCTAATATCCGAGAAATCTAAAGGTTGATTAATTTGCCTACCATTTTGTGTGATACGGACTAGAGAACTATGTGTCTTTATGAGTGACTGACAAACAATTTCTTGTACATCAGGTCCTCAAGGATTTGGTGTTACGGGCTCAACGGGAATATGGGGATTTTTTGTTCGATGTAGTTGTTGTTTGAGAAGTAACGTTACAGTCAGAATGACATTGTATTAATATAGAGGAGTGAGTGTGTGGGGGCGGAGTCTTACGACTTCCATGTGCCATCAATTGTATTCAGGCCCTCCTTCTAGTGCCATTTTTTTACGAGTGAAATTGATCATCCATCAACTAGGAGAACGAGTCTAGTCTGGGGTTGTCTAAATAACCCAAGCCATTTGGTGTAACTCATTCTGGCGGGTTTAATGGCTCTGTTAGTCAATCTAAGAATCCTAAGAGAAATGAATAAAAGAGAAAAATAACTAACTAATTACTAAATACTATATATATATGTACATGTGATCTAATGTGACTGTAGTAGGTGTATTTAAGCATAAGATATACAAATATAGTTTATGTACATGATTTACAAACTGCAAGTTTTAATCAAAACTTACGAAAATCAATGTGAAAAATGATCACTTCTAGGAAGCAGATAAAGAAAGCACATAAAAATACTTTTTTTTTTCTTTATAAATCTGAAAAAAATTGTAAAAATCTCAATGAAACATGAACATGTGGATAGTCAAAAGCTGAACCACACTTGCTAGTTTCAGTGATATGTAAATGATAGAAAAATACAAAGAAGATAACATGTTAGTCAGTTAGTGAGGTGTATCCAACCATCTGCATGAGCGGTGAACATCCAACTGTCATGTCCAAGAGAGAAATCTGCAATGAACCTTATGATTGTTCTAAATAAATTTAGAACATATATTGGCAGTTTAAGTTTTAATGATAGAAAAGGTGACACAAACATAAACCTGTGATATCATAATTACATATGATTGCAGTGAGATAAATCTAAAAGAAACCTATGCATATTATCATTCAATTAAAACTCAAAGACAAATCCTATTATTTTTATTGAAGATATAATCACAACATTTGTATTTTGAGAAGCAAGTTGTAGATTGTATTTATAATATAAACATCCTACACATCATAGATCATTTAATCTAAATATATCAGACCTATACATGTAACTGGATTAAAAAAACATAAACAACAACACTATAAACAAGAGGCTAAATCCAAAATGCATATATGTCATTCTATTATGTTCTGGAATCACTTGTCCATTTCTTGCCCTCAGCCAAGATGATTTTTCTTACAAAAATATGGAGTATTTAAAGAGTTTACAAAAGTTAAACTTCCTATCTTCTAAGATAGGATCAGATCTAAAAAATATTTAAAAGTTACAAATATAGAGAGTCTAAAAAACCACTCAATGATAGAAAAATTGTCCCGCATCTACTATTAATTGACGAAGATCAGCAAGCTTTGTAACTGACAATTAGTTCTGATGATGAATCCTGATTCAGATTCGAAACGTCGATGAAAAAAATGACACCAACTGTGGATTATCCAACAATTAACCTCAAAACCACTCAATATCAAACTGGATCTTCCAAAATTACGAAAGTTTTCTTTTGATTTACAAAATAAGCCAAAAGACATGGATAATTAACTAAGTCCATCACTGCTCCAATTCACAAGATACATCTTATCCTGAAAGAACAATGAAATGTGTAAATTAGATATTTATTTAAGTAACAATTTTCAAATTTTTATATGAGAAATTGACTTGGCTACACAATCTATCGATTTTGTAGCCAGTCTTATTTTTAACAATAGAAATCTAAATCAATCTAGATTAATTAGAAAAATAACCATAAAATAATAACTAAGATAAAAAAAACAATCTTACCATTCAACTAAAAGCTAAATTCAAATCACAAAATCTCAGAGTTGATCACAACCTTGACACAATCAACGTTTTTTATTATGATATTGCCAATCCTTTTCAAACGTTTTCCTTGCCTTTGTGCACTGATCTTGAGCTCATAGGTTTCAATTGTTAATGAGTCATTTTTAGTTGTAAGAGCCTTCATATTTTCTTGAAGGATGGGGATGTCTGTGTAATACAAACCTATCCAATGTAAACACACTTCATAATTTATAGCAGGGGTAAGTGTTCAAGGAATCACATGACAGTGTGTTAAAGCACTACCACCATCAACTATTGACATTTGGCTGAGTTTAATTCCTGGAAAATCCTCATTGTGTTTCAGGCACGGTGGTAGATTATTTACATAATCGAAAGTTTGACTGAGATTCGGTTTAGAGTAATTTGGGTATTCATCTGCCAGGAACTTTTTGATCATCAGAGATTTCATGGACTTCGATCGATTTGATTGAGCTCACATGATCTTTTGATATATTTCGTAGGCTCCTCAAGATTAGTCTCCCAACCCTTTTGTTATTAAACCCTCTCATGTATTCGCTTTTCTTTGACCGTTTGGAAGGGTTTCCACTGATATATTTTAGATTAAGATTAGTGCCGACAACTTGTTATGCTCAGGAAATTTATTAAGCTTGGAGCTGACATCTTGTTGCTCACACATAGACTAATCGGGCATAGTCCTTTCATAAGGGTTTTCACACATGAGATCTAGCTTATCACTGGAAGGAAAAATAGACCTCTCTAGCATAGGTTTATCAACCACATGAATCTCTACAGGGGTTACTACAACAAATCCATTGCGAGTCATGAAAGTATCCCAATCATCATCAAGTAGTTTCAGATGATGGACTATCAACAACTTAATCAACCCATGATGAAATAAGTTGGAATCCAATTTATTCCTTTTATATCTCTTTGACATATTATATAAACTTCTTAATAAGTAAAAATGCATGTTTAACAGGAAATCGATAAAATGCATTAGCAATCTTATGTGATAAAGGAAGACGAGGCTGTAGCGACCTTCACAAGTAACCAATTTCCTTAACACTGCCAATATATTGTGCCATCTATATTTCAATAGAGAGAGCATCATACCTTTGTCACAACATTGAATTTTTCGAAAGGCGACGAACATAATCCATGGTACCTCTCCCAACTTTGAATTTTAATACAATTTTTGGCCAGTGAGGGGGAGGCTCGTTGCCTCGCTCATAAATTCCTTGGTGATTTCCAATTGAATATCGCTTACTTTGGCTCTGCATCCATCGAATGTGAGGGTGAAATATTGGGCCGATTGTATGTTATAAACATGGAATTTCTGGAGAAACCCAATCCAACCGTGATTTTTAAGGTCTTCACTCGCATCATCACATAGTAGCAAAGTTTGGTGGCCATTTGGCTCAATCTGGACAACCGGGGACATAAGGGTTTGAACAGATAGTCATAAGGAGACCATAAATCACTGTGAGCATAAGGGGTAGCATAAACAGAGGATGGCCAGAGAAAATAACAAAGGAATAAAAACCACAGTTACCCTAGTGTGACCAAAATGAGAGCATAAGGGGTTTCAAGCCACGACAATCGAGTGTTTTGGGTAAATAATTCCCTGAGTACACAGAAAAAACCAAGACTCTAGTTTGTGATGATGGATCTGTTGATTCGAACTGCCACTTCAAACATAGTACAGGGTACAACCAAGTTGTGTTTAAATCTCATCATATGTAATGGGTATCTTGATTTGCCAAGGTTAGGAGAGGATGTGATCCAAAAATCAAAATACCCATCAAAAGATTCAAAACCGAAAATGATCTACCAAGAACGTTAAATGAATAATATAATAGTTTTAATGCCAATCTATTCTTGGTGTATTTACAAAGTACTAAAGATATAGCCTATAATCTAGGATCAACTCAAAAAAAATGTTTTATTTCTATATGATAAGCTTCAAAGAAAAACAACATTCATTAAAAGAGTTGTAAGAAAATTGACCTTACATAAAGACCAAGCCTTGGATATAATTGCAATATGATTATACGTTTTAATGTTTCATTCTTGCTTTCAGTCATGAATGAAGCATGGAAATGGAAAAATAAAATAGGAACAATAAAAACATCTTTTCTACAACCGAATAGTCACCTTTAAATAGCAATATTTACATGACGAAGTGTAGGCAGCTACATGAATTGTTATTTGTCACTTTAAAAGGCAACAATCGTGTAGGGCTGTCAACACGACTTCAACACATATTTCTCTGGCACATGGATCTAGATTCCTATTTGGTACCTTGGGATTGCAATCATCAGTGGTAGGTTCCCTCACTATTGACAATGGGAATACATCAATTTCCCCTACTCGGTAGATTCTACCAAGTGTTTGACATCAACTCATTTATTCACACTTGTTAGATTTTACAATGGTACCTTGAAACCCATTATCATCATCAATGGGTTTTCTCACATTTTTTAATGGTATGCATCAATGAATGGTAATCAAATGGTGTCTCATTGTGTTCAACCCAAGCACATCTATTCACATAGTATATACTCGTACCATGAAGGATCATTTAGAAGACTTCGGTTGAAGTACAAGAATCACATATTTTGTGCTCCTTCTCAACATATATTTTACCACTCCATAGACATTGGTACTTGTAGAGGATCAACTTTTTCACATTGTTGGTCCCATATATCCTCTATTTTTTTTTATTTTGAGACATATCTCAATTGTGTATATCATCGTGCTTATGATCTACTTTCACATGGATCCATTATATTTTCATCATGGCAATGATTGCTACTTCATATATATCACATGGATCCACTGTGTATTTATCATGTCCATGTACATTACTCGTACTTTCATTTATGCCATGGATCCACACTATATTTGATTTGGAAGCCATGTATACATCACTCCTAAGCATGAGTATGTCTGACTTGGGATAAAGAATACTCTTGATTTTGGCTAATAGTCTCTATTTTTAGATTAGTTGTCTCAGGAACCTTCCTAGATTATTTCATTGCATCCTTTCCTCTCAGAGTTATAATTTATTTAGGCCATTACTTTCCCTTCTGAACTCAAACATTATGGGGCATATGTTATAACACAAATTTCCACATATATGCATTTGTGACATGGCCAAACCCTTTTACCTAGATTTCTAATAAAAATCCCAACTTCCCTCATCAAAGTCACTTAAACAACATGATTTTTACTTATATAATGGGTTTTATTTATGCAACATGCAGACATCTATGCCTTGTAATCTAACAATTCTCATATTCCCTCAAAAAATGTGAAAAATAATAAAATTCCACATTTTCTGGTGGATTTTTCAGTTGGGCTTGTTTCCTAACCTCCCTAAGCTCGTACCAAACATAATTAAACCTCATTAACCTCTCAAGGATGGTATAAATGAACCATTTATGGGATGTATTAGAGGAATAAATGAGGTGCAAGATCATTCTACAAAAAATTAGCAAGCTTCCCTATACCCCTTCATTCTCCAAGTAACATCCCATGCCTAGAAACTCTTTTTCTAGTGTTCCTTCCTTCTCTTTATAACTATAGGGTGTGTTCATATCCCTATTGAGTTATCCAAGGAAGAGCCTCACCACTGAGTTGATGCTTGAAGGTATTTGGAGGAACCCAAGGTAGTTGGGTCTAAACCAATACCGAAGGATTCAAGGTGAGAGGTATTTCCTTATTTCTCTCTCT
>JZKD02S2352687.1:9831-20335 GCA_000966675.3 Picea glauca | reverse complement strand
TAAGGAAAATACTTTGACATAAGCAAAAAAAAAGAGATAGCCCAAAATCCAAAATAGGTAGGGCGGGTTGGATGCTCAAGGCTTTCTTGCCCCAAGGTGGGTGATAGATCCACCCCGTGGTTTAATTAACTATAACAGAAACTTTGGTTGTAGATTTTCTTTTTCATATTGTATTATATTTGAATTCAAACTTGGTAACTCTTCCTTTTGGTATGGGGTTCAACTAGAGGTCTTAAAAACATAAATTGATAAGGGCATAAGTTTTCACTAAGGGGTGATAACACTTCTCTGTGATCATATTATTTCCCCTTTTCAAATTAGAATTTTAATTTGGAATGTTGGAAAATAAGAGCATTCTTCAATCTTAATGTGAAAATGGAATGAGAGGTTGAGTCCTAATTTTGACAAAAAAATTTTTTTTGTAAGTAAGAGGTATATTATATTAGGATCTTGCTATAAGCAAAAAGGAGTTACAGAGCAAAGTGTTTGGTTTGCTGAAAATTCTGGGCTTCCCCAACAGAGGGGAAACCAGCCCAGTCAGCAACCTAGTCATCTTGACCAAAACAAAAACTATAAAGTGTAATGTCTAAAGATAGGGTGGTGCACCAGCTAAAGCAACAGTCAATGAACCAGAGTCCTAAGAAAACATGAACTAAACAGTTGGCGCGTAACCTGGCCAGGTAGCAATGAGGTCGCCTATCCAAGGTTCCTCCTCCACGATTGTCGTCCCGTCGCCCCACTGCATCTTGACCTCTTCCTTCTTCTCGGCTGCCCTGTCGTTCCTCGCAAGATCCTCCGGGAGCGGTGTAGCTACTCCCTGCGTGACTACATCGCCTGTGGAAGTGGTTATGTCCCATGCCTGTGGTGGAAACGCGCTCCCCGTTGCTTCGTCATTGGCAGTGTCTACGTCGACTGGAGTTGAGTGGAAGGTTTCATACAGCGAAGAAAGAAGCTGGAGGAAGAGCGTGGCCCGGTCGTTTGACAATTGTAAACATAAATGCAGGTCCTCGATGCCCTGGCGCAACTCAAATACCAGGCCATAGAGAATGCTCAACTTATCCTTAATCTGCTCGGGCGTGGTGGGGTCAACGGACAGGGTGCCACCATTTTCAGGAGCACGCCTCCGAGGTGGCGGCTCTTCGCCTAGAATGCTGGGGGGGGTTGAACACTGAATGGGTGGTTGATCAGTTCTAGGGGGGAGCAAAAAGGAGGCGCAGCGAGGGATAAGGCGAGCGTGAGATCAAGTCTAATGGGGTCGAGCTTATAGTCGGCGGAGGTGGCAAGGGAAGGTTGGGCTGCGCAGGGGAAGAGTTGTCATGCGCAAAGAAGGATGGTCGCCGAGGTCGCCATGGAGAACCCCTCCATGGTTTCCCTCTTAGGCACTTCTTGTGTTTAGGCATGGAGTTGATGCAGCAGGGGTCGCAGTGAGGGTCACGGTGGGGTGGCTCCAGGGATGAATTAAAATCCAGCGATGGACGCTGTGGAGAAATCCCTGCACTCCACCAGCTGGAACAAAGAAACCAAAACACAACAACGAAGGAGATTGCTCGAGCCATAACAAAGATCCGAGGACGAGAGTAATAAACGTAGCCTCCCATCACCATAAGAGCACAATTAATATCCCTGGGGGGTGATGGACGGAGGCACGGGCCCGTCACGTGGCTCCGTGCCTCATTGGCCCCCATCAAGTGCCTGCCCTCGCCAGCTGTCTCCGACTAACACCCCATCCGGGGGAGTGTCTGTTGCCCTAGATTTGTGTATGCAATGCTGGAGTAGAGGATGATCAGGTTCCAGGGATGAGTTACAAACAAGTTCTGGCTCGCCCCTGTTAATTCCCATATTGGCTAGGTTAGGTCGTCCGCAACTTGATTCACCTTCCTTCTGATGTGGGCTGGGATGAGGGTCAAGTTTGGTCGTAGAGAGTCCGAGATGATCTGCAACCCATGCAAGAGTCTCCAGTTGGGCGAAATACGCTCTGGCTTAGCACCATTCACAATTCTCTGCAGCAAGTTGATGAGGATTTGAGAATCGCCCTCCACAATTAGCTTGGTGAAGTTGTTTTCAATGGCTAGTTGAAATCCTCTGGTGAGACCCCACAATTCTACTGCATTGTTTGTTGAGTGGCCTATGGGGCCTGCGCTGATGAGGAGGATAGTCCCCTTGTGATCGCGAAAGACAATTCCATAGCCTACAGGGCCCGGATTGCCCTTGGAGGCCCCATCAAAGTTGAGGTTGAGGAAGCCTTCTGGGGGAGGAGACCAGAAGGAGGGGCTGCGAGGGAGATAGGAATGGGGAGAATGGGGAAGAGTCGTGACTGTGGAGGAGGGAGCCCAGTACCGAAGGATGTGAAGTTCATCTTGGTTACTATTAGCGTCCTTTCCAGACCACTCTTGCAGATTCAGAGTCTCCTGGATATTTCGACAGCATTGTTGCCAACAGTGTTTCCAATATAGGGACCGATCTTTGAAGAGCCTTCGCTTCCTTTCTTTCCAAGTTTGCCAAAGGATAAAACCCGGAAGTAGTTGCCAAACCCGATTGAGGAGAGGTGAGTGGAAAGCTTGATCCCTCCATTCTGTGATAGTGGTCAATATGCTATCCCGACAGCGGTTCGAGGTGCGCATGATGAGCACTGCTTGATCCCAAATTTGAGCTGTGTAGGGACATGAGTTAAGCAGGTGATTCATCATTTCCTCTGCCACTCCACATAGTAGGCAAACAGAGTGTCCCACAAAGCCCCTTCTTTCCATATTATCCCAGGTTAGTATGCTAGAATGATGGACGAGCCAGAGGAAAAGGGTGATTTTGGGCTAGTGCTTGAGACTCCACAGTTTGCACCACGGTTTCATGTTATGGAGAGGATCCAAGGGAGCATGGAGCTGATACGCCTCCTTTGTATTGAAGGTTCCTTGTGGTTTGTATCCCCATATTAAGAAATCCTCCCATGTTATATTTGGAATTTTCCGCTTCGCCATCTCTTCCTGCCATGGAGTTAAGTCCACACCTGCCTCCAGGTCAATATTGTCCCTGTCCAGAGACCATTGACGCCACGTGTTCCCTGGGGCGTATCCCTCCAGTAGTCGGTGACTTTTGTTAGGCCTGCTCGAGTGGCTGAGTTGTAGATGGTAGGTTCCCATTCTTCCTTGCTCAATATCGGCCATTGTTGCCAGGAGTCATGCCAAAAGAGGGTTGTTTTCCCATTTATGATTTCCCAGAAGGCGTTGTCAGTCACCAAATTTCTGTTTTGTTTAGCAGCCGTCCAAATTAAAGAGTCGGGGTTATCCTCTTGCTAGCAGGCTAGATTCTTCTCTGCCACGCCTGGAGCATATTTCTTCCTCCAGAGTCGGCGCCAGCGCCACCAAATTTTGGCACTTAGCACTTTGTTCATAATGAAAGGATCTCTCAAGCCCAGGCCTCCTTGCTCCTTGGGCCGACAGATTTTGTCCCAGCTAACCAGCACTATTTTCTTCCCTGTATTGAGGCCTTGCCAAATGAAGTTTCGTTGAATGCTTTTGATAGTGGTAAGGATGACCTTTGGGGCTACTAGCGCAGAGAAGGTGTAGATCGGGAGGGCTTGGAGAACATCTTGGAGAAGGATGAGGCGGCTAGGAAGATTAAGAGCTCTGAAGGTCCATGAGGAGAGATTTTTGGTGAAGGAAGAGAGCAGGTGCTCCCAGGAGGAGTTTCGATGGGCATTGTCAATTAAGGGGATGCCTAGGTATTTGGACGAAAGGGAGCTTCTGTTAAAACCAAAGAGGCCAGCGATGTGACGCTGGACCGGAGGAGGGGTGTTGAAGAAGAAGATCTGGGACTTGTCCTTGTTGCATTCCAGCCCCGAGGCGTCAGCGAAGGTCTGCAGAATATTCTGGAGGGAACTGGCTTCCCGGAGAGTGGGCCTGCCCATCAAAAAGGTATCATCAACAAACTGGCTGTGTGAGATGGGCGGGGAGATACCATGCAAGGATAAGCCTGTTAGGCGATTGGAGTCAATGGTTGCGTGTATGGATCTGCTGAGGCCTTCGGCGAGGATAATGAACATGAACGGGGAAAGGGGATCACCTTGCCTGATTCCTCTCGAGGGAGAGAAAGGCTTCGATGGGACACCATTGATGAGAATGGAAAAGAAAGTCGTTGAGGTTAGATTTACTATCCATTTAACCCAGCTCTGATCGAAGCCGAAAGCTAGAAGCATAGCCTGCATATACTCCTAGCTGATTTTGTCAAACGCTTTGGAGAGGTCTAGTTTGAGAAGCATACCTGGGGTCTTGGTATTCTGCAAGGAGTGGATCACCTCGTGTGCAAGGATGACGCTGTCAAGGATTTGTCTGCCCTCCACATAGCCTGATTTCTCTGGAGAGATAATAGTAGGTAAGATGGGCTTGAGTCTCCTGGCTAAGACCTTGGTAAGAAGCTTGTAAATGACATTGCACAGGGATATCGGTTTGAACTGTTTGGGATGATGTGCGTGCCCCTCTTTGGGTATTAAAGTTAAAAAGGTAGAATTGAGAGCTTGGAGGATTTGACCAGTGGCTCGGGAATCCTCTAAGATCTCCCAAACTTCTGTTCTGATCATCGGCCAGCAGTGATGGAAGAAATCGCTTGTGAACCCATCGGGGCCTGGAGCCTTGCCCTTGGGGGTCTCTTGAAGAGCTTGGTCCACTTCCTCTATTGTTATTGGCCGTAAGAGGGCGGAATTTTTCTCCGGGGTGATAAGGGATGGTACATTCCGCGTGACCTTGCTAATAGCCTCCTGTCTATCTGTTCTTGGTTTTGTGAGGAGAGTTTGAAAGTACCCTGTCAAGGTGTTTTCCATGTCCAAATGGGAATGAATAGTGTCCCCTTTGTCGGAGAGGAGATGAGTGATCTTGTTGGTATGCCGCCTCTGAATGACAGTTCGATGAAAGAATTTAGTGTTTCGTTCCCCCTCCCGGAGCCATTGCACTCGCGATTTCTGTTTCCATAACGTCTCCTCTTGCTTCTTCCTGATTTCGAGCTGCTGATTTAAAGTTGCTTCCTGGGCTCGAAGATCGTCTGTCATCCCATGAA
The DNA here is from genome assembly GCA_000966675.3 of Picea glauca. Lineage (NCBI taxonomy): Eukaryota > Viridiplantae > Streptophyta > Pinopsida > Pinales > Pinaceae > Picea > Picea glauca. Next base: position 15,292 of record JZKD02S2352687.1, on the reverse strand, counting down.
GTCTGATCTATTGCTGTATCCCTTCCAGTTGTGCGAGTAGCTGTTTTTGTGCATCAAAGATATTGCCGAAGGTATTCTGGTTCCAAGATTTGAGCGTCTGCTTCAAATTTTTTAGCTTTTGCTGAAATCGATACATTTTGGATCCTCGAGGAACCTCAACCTCTCTCCACCAGGCCTGGATATTTTCCTGCAACTCCGAGTGGTCTAGCCAGAAATTCTTGAACCTAAAAGGTTTCTTGCTAGGGGTGGCCGGAATATCCATCCATAATCGCAGGGGCCAATGGTCTGACCCAGAGACATTTAGAATGGCTGATTCTATGGTGGTGCCTTCCATCATGAGAGATTCGGAGGTTAGGAATCTGTCCAGTTTGCAGGCAATTTGATGAATGCCCATTCTTCTGTTTGACCAAGTGTATGTGCCATTGTCCGTGCCCAGATCTACAAGTTTCAGATCATCTATGAGGATGTTGAAGTCCTCTGAGTCCCGGTTTAGGCGCCTGGAGCCGCCTCTTTTTTCCCCCAAATTGCGAATAATGTTGAAGTCACCACCCACAATCCAGCTTTTATACTATGCTAGGCTTTCAACATATCGCAAGCTACCGAGGAAGGCTTGCTTGTCCCTTGGGCTAGCGGGGCCATAAACATTGGTTAAGTGTCCAGGCCTATTTGAGCCTATAAGCCTGTAATCAATAGTAATGGACCATCTCGTGGTGATGAAGTTGTCCAAGATGACAGCATTGGTGTTCCACAGGATGGCAAGGCCGCCCGCTGTTCCTGTAGAGTCTATAGAGACTGCCTTTCCCAGTTTCCAGTAGTAAGGTAATAACTTGTCAATGTCTTCTGAGGTGCATTTTGTTTCCTGTAGAAGTAAAATTTCAGGCTTTTCCTCTAATATCAGATCCCGCAGCAGTTTGTGCTTGCTGCATCCATTGAGGCCTCTGATATTCCATGTGATGAGCTTCATGATGAATGGGGGTTGGGGAGAGGAGGAAAGCTATCCGAAATCAGGTTGATTTGTCCCGAGTTCACCATGAAGTTCCCTACTTCTTGTATGAGCTTATTAGTTGATTTTCTTCCCCTTTTCTTTTCTTCTTTCTGGGATTTGGCAGGGTTTTTTGATTGACTTCCCTGGATCCCTAGACTTTTGTTTGCCCGAGCGGAGGATCCAGCTGAGGAGTTGAGGAATACTTTGTGCACCTTCAGCAATTGGTCTCTGGGTATAGTGTAAAGTTTTTGGTGCCTGTAGGCGTGCTCCAGGTGCTCCAGATCTACCCCGGCTAGGTCGTGCTCTTCTAACTCCATATCCGCCCCCTCGTCGTCTATCTCTTGCTGGATAAGGGTGGAAGTGGTGAGGGGAGGGTCTTGCTGGCCAAGAGTGGTAGTGGGGATGGGAGGGTTGGATTCCTTGCCCTCGGTTGGCTAGTCTGTGCCTTCGTTGGGATGTTGGGTGGCAGAGCTGGAAGGGGGCGTTATGGGGTTTTCAGGATTAATGGGGTTTTCTGGTTGGTTTTGCAAGACATCAAATTTATTACTGGTTGAAGGATCTTTGCTTACCTAGGCTAGCTACCTCCGTCCGGTTTAACGTCTCTTCCCCGCTGGTTGCATGAAGTCGTCCTTGTCCCTGCCGCTTTCTGGGTTCCCTTCCTTTGGCACTGCATTGAGCAGGCAGTCTCTGAAGAGGTGACTGTGCTCGTGACACTTCCTGCAGCGGAAGGGAATATGCTCATAGTCGATGGTCTGAGACCAATCCTCGTCATGGTATTCCAGCGTGATTGATCTTGGAAGCGGTTTGGCAATGTTGAGATAGACGCATATTCGTGCATAGGAGGTGTAGCGTCGTTGCTTGGTATCTTCTGAAGATTTGACATAAATGCCAATGGTATTCCCAATTCCAGCCAGGACCTCCTCTAACCAGAATTCCTGGGGTAAGGAATATAGCCTAATCCAGACCGGTGCATGGGCAAAGTCCTCCTTCTCAGGACTGAACTTCTCAGTCCAGAATCTTAAGAAGAGTCCAGCCGAGTTGTAGAAATAGGGTCCTCCATCAAAGATGTGATTGCAATCCTCTAGGTTGTGGAGGAAGATCGTGAAAAAACCCTTGGATCTGAGTTGTAAATCATAATTCCCTCTCGGCTTCCACCAGTATTGAATCCATTTGATCAGATCCCTTTCTGAGGGTCAAAGCCCAAGAAATTTACCCACCAGGGCATGGTCCCTCATGTACTTCTTCTGCACCTCTATCCTCAACAAGCTAACAATATATCTCGGGGATTGCGGTGCCTGCGGTATACATTTGCCCGACAGCCAGGGAGCCGAGGCTTGGCTGGGGGTTTTCTCCTTCTCAGGGTCTATTTCCATCTCCCTGTCTTTGAAGGTGTTGTCCTCCAGCAGCTCCGCACGCAAACTTGTTGGTGTCTCAAACGCCGGGCGCTTCAGTCCTTCAGTGGCGTTCTCATTCGTCGTGACATGGCTGTAGGAGGTGCCTTGCGGCTCCCCCTCCATGCGAATCATGAGCCCCCGCGGGGCCACAGTAATGGTGCCACAGTTCAGTAGCGAGTTGTTCTAAACCCTAGTTCGCAGAGCAACCACGACGTCTTCCCCAAGCTCCCTAATTTTGACAATTTGAAGATAATAACATTTTCAATTTAAACTTTTGATGCAGGAGCATTATAAGTAGCTAGCCAAGCAACCATAAAAGAAAAGCGCAACAAACATTTTGCACTTTTTGAAATGTTTTTGAAAAATTAATGAGCATATATTAATGTAGTAGTTAAAGGAAGCGTACTTGCATGTTGTAAACAGATCTTGAGCGATTTGCTCTCATCTACCAGATGTAATAGAGATTAAGTTTGTTTAATGAAAGTATGTAGATTTGAATTAAGAGATTAGACAGTTTTAGAAGTGTAGGAGGGAAAACGGATATAGACACCCTCATCCTTGTATTATTGTACTTGCATGTTGTAAACAGATCTTCAGTGATTTTCTCTCATCTGCCGGATGTAATAAACATTAAGTCTGTTTAATGAAAGTAGGTAGATTTGAATTAAGAGATTAGACAATTTTAGAAGCATAGGAGGGAAAATGGATATAGACACCCTCACACTTGTATTATTGTATCATTAGAACAAAAGAAGAGAGATTTTTTTCATAAGCTGTTGAGCTGTAACAGAGAACTGTAGAGAAGAACCCATGTACAGGAGCACTTGAGTTAATATATGAAGCGTTGACTCAATTTTCATGGTGTTATGATGCTTACTGTTTACACTTGTTGAATGGTATGCTTACAGTTGTTTTATTCGCTCTATTTATGCATTTGTTTCAATGTTGTGTTGAATGTGTGATTTCATGTTAAGTATATGAAGTCTGACAGAGGAGAAGAATGAATTTAAATTGTTTCTCATCCTGAGAGTTCTTGCAAGGAGTGAAGTGAAACGTCCGCAAGGTGTGCATTGACAAAAGTATGTGTTTTATCTCAGAAATATCAAGAGAGATACCGTTGTTCTCATACTAGCATAAATGCAGGTGAAGTATAGAGCCATGCAAGGTGTGCGTAGGCTATTTGAAGCCTTAAAAGTTATCAACTAAGGTGAAGGTGGAAGGACTGTTGTTGCAAAGAGTGCACAGAGTTGAGGACTCAAATAACCAGAGGTTATTTGAAATATTGTCACAAGGAGTGCGAGCATAATTCCTTTTGGGGACTTGAGCTTGCAAGTGAAATATTAGGAGGGATAGTACCTTTGAACTATTCAAAGGGAGATTAAAGTTGAAAGCATCTCATCAAAGACAAGTTCAGGAGGGAGAACACCGATTTCTCTCGCAGAAGTCATTGAGGAGTGAATCGGGTGGTCAGAATTATCCGAGGAGAACTCTTGAGATCGTGGGGATTGTAGGATCTAGAGGAGCTGCAAGGTGGTTAGGAGTTGGATGAATCTGCCACCTTGACATCAAGAATCAGCGTGGACCATTGATTGTGGTCTATCTGAATCATCAAATTATTTTGGGAATTTGGGACCCATAAGTTGGGAGTGCAGGTCAAAACCATTAGTCACTCAAACTCCCGATTCGCAAAAAGGATAATCAAGTGTGAAATTTCGGTATTTTGGGGTTCGGTATACCGAGAATCTCATTAACAAAGAACCGGGACCCTAGTATTGAAAATCCCAAAGTCGCGAAATGAGACGTGCCTTTGGTGTGAAACATCGACATTTTGGCATATCAGGGTTCGGCATACCAGGAATCTTGATGACAAGGAGCCAGGGCGCTTAGCATTGAAAATCCTGAAGTCGCGAAATGTGACGTGCCTTGGGGTAAATTTCGAGATTTCAGCATTTCGACAGTTCGGGCGTCAGGAAGTAGAGAAGGTAGCGATATTTGGAATCGAGACTTTCAATGTCTTGGTTCATGAAAAGATGAAAGATCTAGAGTCGTCGGATCATGCAGGATCTCAGCCATACATCACGTTGGAGGCGAGGTTTTAGGAATTCGGAGATCAGAGTTTCGGGAGGTAAGGAACCTTTCTGTTGTGGATCTCTCATGTCACGAAATCCTGAAGAGTGAAAGGAAAAAGTTCCCGAAACATTGAAGGACAATAGCCATGGGCCCAGTTGGGTTTCGGGGATCCGGGAGTCAAGAGACAGAGTTGCATGTCAACGCAACTGCAGAAATCATGAAAAGGAAAAATCCGAAAGGTGGGTCCTAAGCATTAACTGGAGGATACGTGTGACATAAGTCAAGGGAGTGGTCAAGCTTTGGGGAAAATATCGAAATAACTTTGATATCGCCAAAAGTGGAAATTTCAGAAACCGTAAAATCATAAGGGAAGAGGAACGAGTGTTGGTCAATGAATCAAGTTCCTAAAAGCCGAAAATAAGTGGCAGCAAGAGGCATGTTTTCGACGCATTGAAGAAGTCAAGCCTCGTTGATGTTTCAAGTTTTGAACATTGAAGAGACAAGGGGCTCATCAATAGGGTTTGTGAAATCACAAAATCCAAAATCCCGAAAGGAAGAGAAAAGCCCTGATCATATTTGTTGGTCAGTTGTGGAATACAATAAATTTTGGTACATCTTTATGCACCTTCATATTTTTCCTTTGTTGTCCTTCCTGCAACATGGGTATCTTCTATTGTAGAGTCTCTATCTGTGTTCAATTTGTAGGTATCTATATATCTGGGATGTATCCTCCTCCTTATTCCTCCTGTGTCAGAACTATTGTTTCCTTTTGTGTGCTTTCATTAGTTTTATTCTTCGGTTGTTCTCTTTTTTTGGTGGATATGGTGAGAATTGTTTCAAATGCAAGTGTCTTAAGAATGTTTTTCTATTGTCTTGGTTTTCTTACTGTCACACCTACTGCACTATCCTTTGTGCACTCTACAACTTTTCTGGTGTTTTCTGTCAAATTCCTAGTTTTTTGTGATGTGCCAGCTTCTATTGGTTGTTTTCCTTTATGTCCCTTCTTTCATTT
>JZKD02S2352676.1:0-14743 GCA_000966675.3 Picea glauca | reverse complement strand
CCATCTATGTTTCATCTCATGCTAGAGAGTCCATTATTGAATGATTCGCGTGGATTGTTGCAATTATGTTATGATAAAGGATTTGTTGTGACATTATTGTATTCTCTGCTCTTCTGTGTTTGAATGTAAAAGGATCTTGCGTTCGGATGCTTTCTTCTCCATTCTGTTACGAACCTGATGTTTATGACAGAACTTTGCACTCTTCTCATGCAAGTCTCCCCCCTACTCAGCCTTTATTGCAACTCACTGTTTGAAGTTTATCAAGACCTCACTCGTCCATGCATGCCTGGTCTAGTTTCTGAGTTGAGACGATATTGTTCTGAGTTTTCCTCCATTTGATCACCCCTTTAAACAAATCGTGACATTAAACTGATGGGTGTCAGGCTCTGCTCCTGCAAGCAATCCAGGAGCGACTTCTGGCTCCAACATTTTTGGCACCGTTGTCGGGGATCGAAGTTGAATGTTTTCCCCGGGATTGAACGACAAAGATCAACTGATTCTGAAGGTGCATTAGATATCAGAACTTGAAGATTTCTACTGTGCACCTGGTGACTCCATTGTGACGACTCCGCTGGGGAGAACTTACTCTATCAACTGTGGCTTCGAGAGGCAGACATACGCGGTCTAATCCACACTTGCCTTTAGCTACACCAGAAGCTGACTCGGAAGCGGTGCGCAGAAAGGGAAAGAGCTCTGCGAAAGAAGTTTCCATCGCCGAAACAGGTAATGTGCCTTCCCCTTCTGTGAGAACTCCATTTTCTTATTCTCAACTTCCTAGTCGTCCTTCCTCTGAGGTTTCCCGTTTTCTTAATTTCGGGAGTGTTCCTGCTGATTTTTCTCCTCCTAGTCTGGTATCAAAAGGAGAGATCCTTGTCACTCCCCCCTCCCTAGAAGTTGTGCCTCAACACAGACCTCAAACCTCTGAAGGTTTCACCACCCCTCCTCTTATTTCTACTGTTGCACAGAGAGAAGCATCCGCACATTCAGGTCCCTTAGACTTCTCTCTGTTTTCCTCGTCGTCTCCTTCGAGAACCTCTTTTCCAACATCTCTCGTTCACACTCCTTTTCCTCCTAGTTCTCCTCCACCTATTATTCCTATGGATGGTGCTAATCCCCCTCTGAATAGAATGGATGCTATAGTCGCTGCTAGATATGCTCCTTTAATCCTACCCCATCCTATGAACCCTCTCCCTACTGGAGACTACTTGAAGTATATGCCCAAGTTCACTGGGGAAGGGGACATAACTGCAGAAGAGCACCTGACTGCTTTCTATAGTTATGCAGACAAACGGAACATTGAGAATGAAGATGTCTGGATGAGAGTCTTTGTCCAGAGCTTGGATGGTGAGGTTAGGAAGTGGTTTAGGGGACTGGCCCCTGGATCTATTGCTGGCATTGAAGCCCTCGATAATGTTTTCCTGAGGCAGTGGGGAGATAGAAAAGATTACATATATTACATGACAGATTTTGGGTCTCTGAAGAAGATGGAAGGAGAGTCTGTCTCTGACTTCTCCAAAAGATTCAATAAGATGTATAACAAGATTCATGTAGAGGTAAAGCCCTTTGAAGCCTCTGCTCAGATTTCCTATGCGGGTGCATTTGACCCTGATTTCTGTCTTCTATTGAGAGAAAGAAGAGCCACCTCCTTAGATCAGATGCAAGATGCAGCTATAGAAGTGGAATCCAACATATTAGCAACTGACAGATTGAGGAATAAGGCTGACGCAGACAGAAGAAAGGGAAAATCAGAAGCCTCAACCTTTGGCTCACTAATACCCCACCCTCGAGTGAATGAGATAACCCAGGTGATGAACTTTCTGAAATAAGAGATGGAGAGATTGAAAGTGGAAAGGAAACAAATGAACAAGGGCCCTCAGAGCACCGAGAACAGAGCAGGTTTCAGAAGGCCAAACATTTTTTCTCCTCCAACTATGCACAGAGAGAAGGAAAGAGACAGGGACGACCAAAGAATTCAGGCTCCCTTTCAGAACAATTTTGTTGCTGATGAAGAGGAAGGGGAAACAGACGAGCATGAGCCTAAAATCCACTGCTTAGAAGTCACTCCTCCTTTCCCTCANCCTGCAAGCAATCCAGGAGCGACTTATGGCTCCAACATTTCTGGCACCGTTGTCGGGGATCGAAGTTGAATGTTTTCCCTGGGATTGAACGACAAAGATCAACTGATTCTGAAGGTGCATCAGATATCAGAACTTGAAGATTGCTACTGTGCACCTGGCGACTCCATTGTGACGACTCCGTTGGGGAGAACTTACTCTATGAACTGTGGCTTCGAGAGGCAGACATACGAGGTCTAATCCACACTTTCATTTAGCTACACCAGAAGCTGACTCGGAAGCGGTGCACAGAAAGGGAAAGAGCTCTGCGAAAGAAGTTTCCATCGCCGAAACAGGTAATGTGCCTTCCCCTTCTGTGAGAACTCCATTTTCTTATTCTCATCTTCCTAGTCGTCCTTCCTCTGAGGTTTCCCATTTTCTTAATTTCGGGAGTGTTCCTGCTGATTTTTCTCCTCCTGGTCTGGTATCAAAAGGAGAGATCCTTGTCACTCCCCCCTCCCTGGAAGTTGTGCCTCAACACAGACCTCAAACCTCTGAAGGTTTCACCACCCCTCCTCTTATTGCTACTGTTGCACAGAGAGAAGCATATGCACATTCAGGTCCCTTAGACTTCTCTCTATTTTCCCCGTCGTCTCCTTCGAGAACCTCTTTTCCTACATCTCTCGTTCACACTCCTTTTCCTCCTAGTTCTCCTCCACCTATTATTCCTATGGCTAGTGCTAATCCCCCTCTGGATAGAATGGATTCTATAGTCGCTACTAGATATGCTCCTTTAATCCTACCCCATCCTATGAACCCTCTCCCTGCTGGAGACTACTTGAAGTATATGCCCAAGTTCACTGGGGAAGGGGACATAACTGCAGAAGAGAACCTGGCTGCTTTCTATAGTTATGCAGACAAACGGAACATTGAGAATGAAGATGTCTGGATGAGATTCTTTTTCCATAGCTTGGATGGTGAGGTTAGGAAGTGGTTTAGGGGACTGGCCCCTGGATCTATTGCTGGCATTGAAGCCCTGGATAATGTTTTCCTGAGGCAGTGGGGAGATAGGAAAGATTACATATATTACATGACAGAGTTTGGGTCTCTGAAGAAGATGGAAGGAGAGTCTGTCTCTGACTTCTCCAAAAGATTCAATAAGATGTATAACAAGATTCCTGCAGAGGTAAAGCCCTTTGAAGTCTCTGCTCAGATTTCCTATGCGGGTGCATTTGACCCTGATTTCTGTCTTCTATTGAGAGAAAGAAGAGCCACCTCCTTAGCTCAGATGCAAGATGCATCTATAGAAGTGGAATCCAACATATTAGCAACTGACAGACTGAGGAATAAGGCTGACGCAGACAGAAGAAAGGGAAAATCAGAAGCCTCAACCTCTGTCTCACTAATACCCCACCCTCGAGTGAATGAGCTGACCCAGGTGATGAACTTTCTGAAATAAGAGATGGAGAGATTGAAAGTGGAAATGAAACAAATGAACAAGGGCCCTGAGAGCACCGAGAACAGAGCAGGTTTCAGAAGGCCAAACAATTTTTCTCCTCCAACTATGCATAGAGAGAAGGAAAGAGACAGGGACAACCAAAGAATTCAGGCTCCCTTTCAGAACAATTTTGTTGCTGATGAAGAGGAAGGGGAAACAGACGAGCATGAGCCTAAAATCCACTGCTTAGAAGTCACTCCTCCTTTCCCTCATCTAACTCAATCAGCATACGAGGAGTCTCTCATGGACAGTCAGTTAAATGAACTAAGCAAAGGAGACAAGGCTGGCGGTGGCCGAGGCAGGTATAACCTGAGGTCCGACAAAAGGGCAGCAACACCTGATGTTCCAGAGCAGTCCACCAGAGTAGAGAAGCCTGCTAATGAAGTAGCAGACAATCATAGAGGTAAGAAGGCCCAACCCCTCTCTCCCATTGTCCAAAGTCATGTTCCTGAAATTTGAGAAATTCCAAAGCCTATGTCTTCTTTCAATTTCGAACATGAGATTCAAAAGATCAGAATTCCTGCGCCACTCACTAAGTTAATTAAACATGGGGAATTCAAAAAACGCTTCTCTGAGCTGTTGAAACCTGAAGCCTCATACCCTCTCACAGACTCCATAAACCTCCAAGATGAAAGGCCTGCAGTTGTCCTNACCCAGGTGATGAACTTTCTGAAATAAGAGATGGAGAGATTGAAAGTGGAAAGGAAACAAATGAACAAGGGCCCTCAGAGCACCGAGAACAGAGCAGGTTTCAGAAGGCCAAACAATTTTTCTCCTCCAACTATGCACAGAGAGAAGGAAAGAGACAGGGATGACCAAAGAATTCAGGCTCCCTTTCAGAACAATTTTGTTGCTGATGAAGAGGAAGGGGAAAGAGACGAGCATGAGCCTAAAATCCACTGCTTAGAATTCACTCCTCCTTTCTCTCATCTAACTCAATCATCATATGAGGAGTCTCTCATGGACAGTCAGTTAAATGAACTAAGCAAAGGAGACAAGGCTGGCGGTGGCCGAGGCAGGTATAACCTGAGGTCCGACAAAAGGGCAGCAACACCTGATGTTTCGGAGCAGTCCACCAGAGTAGAGAAGCCTGCTAATGAAGTAGAAGACAATCATAGAGGTAAGAAGGCCCAACCCCTCTCTCCCATTGTCCAAATTCATGTTCCTGAAATTAGAGAAATTCCAAAGCCTATGTCTTCTTTCAATTTCGAACATGAGATTCAAAAGATCAAAATTCTTGCGCCACTCACTGAGTTAATTAAACATGGGGAATTCAAAAAATGATTCTCTGAGCTGTTGAAACCTGAAGCCTCATACCCTCTCACAGACTCCATAAACCTCCAAGATGAAAGGCCTGCAGTTGTCCTAGGTCCCATGGTAGAAGACAGAGATGATTAATCCCCTCCCTTSTACACATCCCTGAACATACATGACAAAGTGYTGCACAATTGCCTTATKGATTCAGGGGCCTCTCACAACCTCATGCCCAAAAYTGTTATGGAAKAATTAGGACTAGAAGTCACCCGAGCTTATCATGACCTCTATTCTTTTGACTCCAGAAGGGTTYWRTGTTTKGGAGTCATCAAGTACCTGGTAGTCTCCTTGTTTCAGCTGCCCATGAAAAGTATGGTTATGGATATTGTAGTGGCTGATGTTCCCCCCAAGTTTGGCATGTTGTTATCAAGGTCTTGGATTAAGAGTCTTGGAGGGACATTATAGATGGACCTCACATATGCCACCATTCCAGTGTTTGGAGGGGAGCATAGGAGACTGTACAGAGAAGCCCAACTGGCCTACATAATCAGTGATGAAGCCAACCCTACCAATCATCCCATCTATGCCTTGGACACTAATTTAGGCTCTAGTCTACTACAACTCGCTCACACCCCTAAGGCTCCTTTGCAGATCAGAAAGCAGCTCAGTCTTAATCAAGAGACCCCCCCTCCTACCACCTTTGTTTGGAAGATGTTCTTTGATGGAGCTTCCTCCAGTATGGGTGCAGGTGTCGGGGTAGTGTTCATGTCCCCTTGTCAAGAGACCATATCCCTGTCATACAATCTGGAATTTGAAGTCACCAACAATGTGGCATAGTATGAAGCTCTTGTTTTGGGTATAAGGGTTGCACAAGAGATGGAAATAAGAGAGATAACTATGTTTGGAGATGCAGAACTGATTGTCCAGCAGGTCAAAAACATTTATCAGGCCAAGCATCCTCGACTCAAGAATTACAGGAACATGGTATGGGACCTAGTTGATAATTTCTTCCTGGCTTTTAACATCTCTTTCATCCCAAGGGAAGAAAATGCCCCAGCCGACTTTTTAGCTTTCACAGCTAGTGTGCTCGAAGTTCCTACGCTGCCCACTATTGGATCCGATGTTGAAATAATGTATAGACCCTCTGTACTAGACAACGTCAAACATTGGAAGGTATTTGAGGATGATCATGAGATCGCAAAGTTTCTTCAATCCGTTGATAACTTTTCTGCATTGCACATAGATGAGGATCTTGACATTGAAGGAGAACCTGACCGTCACCCTGGGGAGTTTTTGAATAAAATTGCCAGCCACCAGATTATTCAATTACCGAGCAATCACATATCGAAAGGACTAATCCCACTTGAAATGTTGTTTGATGGNAGCTTCCTCCAGTATGGGTGCAGGTGTCGGGGTAGTGTTCGTGTCCCCTTGTCAAGAGACCATATCCCTGTCATACAATCTGGAATTCGAAGTCACCAACAATGTGGCAGAGTATAAAGCTCTTGTTCTGGGTATAAGGGTTGCACAAGAGATGGAAATAAGAGAGATAGCTATGTTTGGAGATGCAGAACTGATTGTCCAGCAGGTCAAAGACGTTTATCAGGCCAAGCATCCTCGACTCAAGAATTACAGGAACATGGTATGGGACCTAGTTGATAATTTATTCCTGGATTTTAACATCTCTTTCATCCCAAGGGAAGAAAATGCCCCAGCCGACTTTTTAGCTTTCACAGCTAGTGTGCTCGAAGTTCCTACGCTGCCCACTATTGGATCCGATGTTGAAATAATGTATAGACCCTATGTACTAGACAACGTCAAACATTGGAAGGTATTTGAGGATGATCATGAGATCGAAAAGTTTCTTCAATCCGTTGATAACTTTTCTGCATTGCACATAGATGAGGATCTTGACATTGAAGGAGAACCTGACCGTCACCCCGGGGAGTTTTTGAATAAAATTGCCAGCCACCAGATTATTCAATTACCGAGCAATCACATATCGAAAGGACTAATCCCACTTGAAATGTTGTTTGATGGGAATGATGTGGCAGTAAAGGGTAGAGTTTCAGGTGACGAAGTTGACACAGCTGAGTGCAACATAGGCACACCAGAGGAGCCCAAGTTTGTCAAGTTGTCAAGGAGTTTGACCGAGGAGCAGAGGGCTGAATATACTGAGTTGCTAAGGGAGTTTGCTAATGTGTTTGCATGGACCTACGAAGACCTCAAGACGTATGACACATTAGCTATTGAGCACAAGAACCCACTAAAAGAAGAGGCTAAACCATTCAAGCAGAAGCTGAGACAAATAAATCCCATGCTGCTACCTATCATGGAAAGGGAAGTGAAGAAGCTGCTGGATGCCCAGATCATTGTCCCCTTGAGATATTCTGACTGGGTGGCCAATTTGGTCCCAGTAAGAGAGAAAAGTGGCGAAATCAGAATCTGTGTTGATTTCAGAAACCTGAATAGGAGCTCAAGGAAAGATAATTATCCCCTGCCCAACATGGAGCACATATTGCAGAAGGTCACCGGTGCTTCTAGGATATCCATGATTGATGGTTTCTCTGGCTACAATAAGATATCAGTCATGCCTGAAGACAGGGAAAAAACGACCTTCACCACTCCTTGGGGTACATTCATCTATGCCAAAATGCCCTTCGGATTGATGAATGCGGGAGCCACATTTCAGCGAGCCATGGACATAGCCTTCATCGGGGAAAAAGATAAGTTTGTGGTGATTTACCTAGATGACATAACAGTCTTCTCCAACACTGATAAAGAGCACCGCTGCCACTTGAAGAAGGTTTTCCGAAAATGTTGGAGGTATGGCCTATCTTTAAACCCCAAGAAATCATTGTTTGCTATGCAGGAGGGAAAGCTATTAGGCCATATAGTATCAGCAGAAGGGGTGAGAATTGATCCTAGCAGGGTGGANAGGATATCCATGATTGATGGTTTCTCTGGCTACAATCAGATATCAGTCATGCCTGAAGACAGGGAAAAAACGACCTTCACCACTCCTTGGGGTACATTCATGTATGCCAAAATGCCCTTCGGATTGATGAATGCGGGAGCCACATTTCAGCGAGCCATGGACATAGCCTTCATCGGGGAAAAAGATAAGTTTGTGGTGATTTACCTAGATGACATAACAGTCTTCTCCAAGACTGATAAAGAGCACCGCTGCCACTTGAAGAAGGTTTTCCGAAAATGTCGGAGGTATGGCCTATCTTTAAACCCCAAGAAATCATGGTTTGCTATGCAGGAGGGAAAGCTATTAGGCCATATAGTATCAGCAGAAGGGGTGAGAATTGATCCTAGCAGGGTGGAAGTGATTCATACCCTGTCACTCCCTAGGTCCAAAAAAGAGGTTCAAGCATTTTCGGGGAGGATAAATTTTCTGAGGAGGTTTGTTTCAAATTTTGCAGAATTAGTAAAACACATCACAACAATGCTCAGGAAGGGGAATGAAGTGAGATGGACTGCTGAACCCAGGGAATCTTTTGTCCAAATAAAGAAAGCGTTGACTGAGGCACCCGTGCTAATCAGTCACGGTTATTCCAAATATTTTTTGATATTTTCTTTTGCTTCCTGTGATACAGTGGCGACAGTTTTGTTGCAGAAAAATGATAAAGGGGAAGAACAGCCTATTGCCTTCTTTAGCAAGGCGCTGAGAGATACAGAACTCCAGTACGAGATCATGGAGAAGCAGGCTTATGCCTTAGTGAAAGCTCTCAAGGCTTTCAGGATCTATGTCTTGCATTCAAAGATCACTGCATATGTCCCTTCCACCTTTGTGAAGGACATTCTTATACAGCCTGACATAGATGGGAGAAGGGGTAAATGGATCGCCAAGATCCTGGAATTTGACCTGGAGATTAAGCCCACCAAGTTGATAAAGGGGCAGGGTTTGGCGAAGCTGCTGGCTGAATCCAATTACAAGGCTCTGGGGATTAACTTCATCAACAAAAAAGCTGAGTCATCCGGCAAGGATTCTCAGACCATCATACCATTAGCAGCATGCCCCTGGTACAAGGACATCTTGTATTTTCTACAAGAATTAAAGCCCCCTGACTGATTAGGAAAGAGTAGGGCCAGAGATTTGAAGCTCAAAACGGTCAAATATTGTCTCNTGGCCAATTTGGTCCTAGTAAGAGAGAAAAGTGGCGAAATCAGACTCTGTGTTGATTTCAGAAACCTGAATAGGAGCTCAAGGAAAGATAATTATCCCCTGCCCAACATGGAGCAAATATTGCAGAAGGTCACCGGTGCTTCCAGGATATCCATGATTGATGGTTTCTCTGGCTACAATCAGATATCAGTCATGCCTGAAGACAGGGAAAAAACGACCTTCACCACTCCTTGGGGTACATTCATGTATGCCAAAATGCCCTTCGGATTGATGAATGCGGGAGCCACATTTCAGCGAGCCATGGACATAGCCTTCATCGGGGAAAAAGATAAGTTTGTGGTGATTTACCTAGATGACATAACAGTCTTCTCCAAGACTGATAAAGAGCACCGCTGCCACTTGAAGAAGGTTTTCCGAAAATGTCGGAGGTATGGCCTATCTTTAAACCCCAAGAAATCATTGTTTGCTATGCAGGAGGGAAAGCTATTAGGCCATATAGTATCAGCAGAAGGGTTGAGAATTGATCCTAGCAGGGTGGAAGTGATTCAGACCCTGTCACTCCCCAGGTCCAAAAAGGAGGTTCAAGCATTTTTGGGGAGGATAAATTTTCTGAGGAGGTTTGTTTCAAATTTTGCAGAATTAGTAAAACACATCACATCAATGCTCAGGAAGGGGAATGAAGTGAGATGGACTGCTGAACCCAGGGAATCTTTTGTCCAAATAAAGAAAGCGTTGACTGAGGAACCCGTGCTAATCAGTCCCGATTATTCCAAAGATTTTCTGATATTTTCTTTTGCTTCCTGTGATACAGTGGCGACAGTTTTGTTGCAAAAAAATGATAAAGGGCAAGAACAGCCTATTGCCTTCTTTAGCAAGGTGCTGAGAGATGCAGAACTCCGGTACGAGATCATGGAGAAGCAGGCTTATGCCTTAGTGAAAGCTCTCAAGGCTTTCAGGATCTATGTCTTGCATTCAAAGATCACTGCATATGTCCCTTCCACCTCTGTGAAGGACATTCTTATACAACCTGACATAGACGGGAGAAGGGGTAAATGGATCGCCAAGATCCTGGAATTTGACCTAGAGATTAAGCCCACCAAGTTGATAAAGGGGCAGGGTTTGGCAAAGCTGCTGGCTGAATCCAATTACAAGGCTTTGGGGATTAACGTCATCAACGAACAAGATGAGTCATCCGGCAAGGATTCTCAGACCATCATACCATTAGCAGCATGCCCCTGGTACAAGGACATCTTGTATTTTATACAAGAATTAAAGCCCCCTGACTGATTAGGAAAGAGTAGGGCCAGAGATTTGAAGCTCAAAACGGTCAAATATTATCTCGTTGACCAAGCCTTGTATTGGAGAGACCCTCTGGGGATACTATTAAGATGTCTGGACCCGCTGCAAGCCCAGAAGGTGATATTCGATTTTCATAGCGGTCTCTGCGGAGGTCATCATTTCTGGAAGACCACAACCCACAAAATCCTCCGGGCTGGGTATTACTGGCCTACTTTGTTTACTGATGTCTGCAAGGAAGTCATGGCTTGCATCAAATGCCAGAAGTTCTCAGGTAAGCAACAGCTCAAATCTCTACCATTAAAGCCGGTTGTAGTCTCAATACCCTTTTAGCGGTGGGGATTGGATTTCATTGGAGAGATTCATCCTCCCTCAAGTGGCCAGCACAGATGGATCCTCACTGCAACCAATTATTTCACCAAGTGGATCAAGGATGTCCCTACCAGGAGTACTTCTCACAGAGTGATCATCAGCCTCTTGGAAGACATCATAGCTAGATTTGGTTGCCCAAGCAGGATTGTCACTGACAATGCATCTCCCTTCAGGTCTGAGTCGTTGGTCAAGTTTTGTGAACAATTTGGGATTTCATTGGTGCACTCTACTCCATACTNGAAAATGTCGGAGGTATGGCCTATCTTTAAACCCCAAGAAATCATTGTTTGCTATGCAGGAGGGAAAGCTATTAGGCCATATAGTATCAGCAGAAGGGGTGAGAATTGATCCTAGTAGGGTGGAAGTGATTCAGACCCTGTCACTCCCCAGGTCCAAAAAAGAGGTTCAAGCATTTTGGGGGAGGATAAATTTTCTGGGGAGGTTTTTTTCAAATTTTGCAGAATTAGTAAAACACATCACAACAATGCTCAGGAAGGGGAATGAAGTGAGATGGACTGTTGAACCCAGGGAATCTTTTGTCCAAATAAAGAAAGCGTTGACTGAGGCACCCGTGCTAATCAGTCCCGGTTATTCCAAAGATTTTCTGATATTTTCTTTTGCTTCCTGTGATACAGTGGCGACAGTTTTGTTGTAGAAAAATGATAAAGGGAAAGAACAGCCTATTGCCTTCTTTAGCAAGGCGCTGAGAGATGCAGAACTCCGGTACGAGATCATGGAGAAGCAGGCTTATGCCTTAGTGAAAGCTCTCAAGGCTTTCAGGATCTATGTCTTGCATTCAAAGATCACTGCATATGTCCCTTCCACCTCTGTGAAGGACATTCTTATACAGCCTGACATAGATGGGAGAAGGGGTAAATGGATCGCCAAGATCCTGGAATTTGACCTAGAGATTAATCCCACCAAGTTGATAAAGGGGCAGGGTTTGGCGAAGCTGCTGGTTGAATCCAATTACAAGGCTCTGGGGATTAACTTCATCAACGAACAAGCTGAGTCATCCGGCAAGGATTCTCAGACCATCATACCATTAGCAGCATGCCCCTGGTACAAGGACATCTTGTATTTTCTACAAGAATTAAGGCCCCTTAACTGATTAGGAAAGAGTAGGGCTAGAGATTTGAAGCTCAAAACGGTCAAATATTGTCTCGTTGACCAAGCATTGTATTGGAGAGACCCTCTGGGGATACTATTAAGATGTCTGGACCTGCTGCAAGCCCAGAAGGTGATGTTCGATTTTCATAGCGGTCTCTGCGGAGGTCATCATTTCTGGAAGACCACAACCCACAAAATCCTTTGGGATGGGTATTACTGGCCTACTTTGTTTACTGATGTCTGCATGGAAGTCAGGGCTTGCATCAAATGCCAGAAGTTCTCAAGTAAGTAGCAGCTCAAATCTCTACCATTAAAGTCGGTTATAGTCTCAACACCCTTTTAGCGGTGGGGATTGGATTTCATTGGAGAGATTCATCCTCCCTCAAGTGGCCAGCACAGATGGATCCTCACTGCAACCGATTATTTCACCAAGTGGATCGAGGTTGTCCCTACCAGGAGTACTTCTCACAGAGTGATCATCAGCCTCTTGGAAGACATCATAGCCAGATTTGGTTGCCCAAGCAGGATTGTCACTGACAATGCATCTCCCTTCAGGTCTTAGTCGTTGGTCAAGTTTTGTGAACAATTTGGGATTTCATTGGTGCACTCTACTCCATACTATCCTCAAGGAAACGGACTGGCAGAGTCTTCAAATAAAAGTCTAATCAAACTTATCAAAAAGCTACTGGAGGACAATAAGAGGGCCTGGGACTCAAAGCTCAAATTTGCTCTTTGGGCTGATCGGGTGACAACAAAGAAGTCCCTGGGTATCTCACCTTTCCAACTTGTTTATGGAATAGAGGTCGTTTTCCCCACACAACTCGCCTTACCTGTGGAAAATCTNAGGATATCCATGATTGATGGTTTCTCTGGCTACAATCAGATATCAGTCATGCCTGAAGACAGGGAAAAAACGACCTTCACCACTCCTTGGGGTACATTCATGTATGCCAAAATGCCCTTCGGATTGATGAATGCGGGAGCCACATTTCAGCGAGCCATGGACATAGCCTTCATCGGGGAAAAAGATAAGTTTGTGGTGATTTACCTAGATGACATAACAGTCTTCTCCAASACTGATAAAGAGCACCGCTGCCACTTGAAGAAGGTTTTCCGAAAATGTYGGAGGTATGGCCTATCTTTAAACCCCAAGAAATCATTGTTTGCTATGCAGGAGGGAAAGCTATTAGGCCATATAGTATCAGCAGAAGGGGTGAGAATTGATCCTAGCAGGGTGGAAGTGATTCAGACCCTGTCACTCCCCAGGTCCAAAAAGGAGGTTCAAGCATTTCCGGGGAGGATAAATTTTCTGACGAGGTTTGTTTCAAATTTTGCAGAATTAGTAAAACACATCACAGCAATGCTCAGGAAGGGGAATGAAGTGAGATGGACTGCTGAACCCAGGGAATATTTTTTCCAAATAAAGAAAGCGTTGACTGAGGCACCCGTGCTAATCAGTCTCGATTATTCCAAAGATTTTCTGATATTTTCTTTTTCTTACTGTGATACAGTGGCGACAGTTTTGTTGCAGAAAAATGATAAAGGGGAAGAACGGCCTATTGCCTTCTTTAGCAAGGCGCTGAGAGATACAGAAATCCAGTACGAGATCATGGAGAAGCAGGCTTATGCCTTAGTGAAAGCTCTCAAGGCTTTCAGGATCTATGTCTTGCATTCAAAGATCACTGCATATGTCCCTTCCACCTTTGTGAAGGACATTCTTATACATCCTGACATAGATGGGAGAAGGGGTAAATGGATCGCCAAGATCCTGGAATTTGACCTGGAGATTAAGCCCACCAAGTTGATAAAGGGGCAAGGTTTGGTGAAGCTGCTGGCTGAATCCAATTACAAGGCTCTGGGGATTAACTTCATCAACGAAAAAGCTGAGTCATCCGGCAAGGATTCTCAGACCATCATACCATTAGCAGCATGCCCCTGGTACAAGGACATCTTGTATTTTCTACAAGAATTAAAGCCCCCTGACTGATTAGGAAAGAGTAGGGCCAGAGATTTGAAGCTCAAAACGGTCAAATATTGTCTCATTGACCAAGCCTTGTATTGGAGAGACCCTCTGGGGATACTATTAAGATGTTTGGACCCGCTGCAAGCCCAGAAGGTGATGTTCGATTTTCATAGCAGTCTCTGCGGAGGTCATCATTTCTGGAAGACCACAGCCCAAAAAATCCTCCGGGCTGGGTATTACTGGCCTACTTTGTTTACTGATGTCTGCAGGGAAGTTAGGGCTTGCATCAAATGACAGAAGTTCTCAGGTAAGCAGCAGCTCAAATATCTACCATTAAAGCCGGTTGTAGTCTCAACACCCTTTTAGTGGTGGGGATTGGATTTCGTTGGAGAGATTCATCCTCCCTCAAGTGGCTAGCACAGATGGATCCTCACTGCAACCGATTATTTCACCAAGTGGATCGAGGTTGTCCCTACCAGGAGTACTTATCACAGAGTGATCATCAGCCTCTTGGAAGACATCATAGCCAGATTTGGTTGCCCAAGCAGGATTGTCACTGACAATGCATCTCCCTTCAGGTCTGAGTCGTTGGTCAAGTTTTGTGAACAATTTGGGATTTCATTGGTGCACTCTACTCCATACTATCCTCAAGGAAACGGACTGGCAGAGTCTTCCAATAAAAGTCTAATCAAGYTTATCAAAAAGCTAYTGGAGGAMAATAAGAGGGCCTGGGACTCAAAGCTCAAATTTTSTCTTTGGGYTGATCGGGTGACAACAAAGAAGTCCCTGGGTATCTCACCTTTCCAACTTGTTTATGGAATAGAGGTCGTTTTCCCCACACAACTCGCCTTACCTGTGGAAAATCTCCTCCAAGACTTTGAAGGAGAACCTAATCATGTAATCAGAAGGATTCATCAGATGGTGGAAGTACAGCAGATCAGAGAATAGGTTTTGGACAGGGATTTTAGTCATCAGCAGAAGATAAAGCAGGCTTTTGACAGAAAGAGCAGAAAGAAAGAATTCGAGCAGGGTGACCTGGTGCTCAAATGGGATGCACCCAG
>JZKD02S2352654.1:14198-31084 GCA_000966675.3 Picea glauca | reverse complement strand
CAAAACATCAACACTCCCTCTTAGCTAGGGAGGTATTAACTAAGATGTTCTTCATGTAATGGTCTCAATCACATCCATCCATCTCACATGGCATGGGAAAGACTTACATGGTCTTGCATACTAGTGTACAGGTAGTATCACCATAGCCACACAAGCTATCTCATGATCAAAATAGATCATGTCACAAGTAGCATGGACACAGAGGCCATCTCATAATCAAACAGATCATGTCACAAGTATCACCATCATAGCCACACAAGCTTTGTCATAGTCACACACATAGACTATATGATGGTCATGTCACAGTCATGCATCTGGGGCTTCATTAACACGTGTAGCATCTCTCTAGTGGGCACATCATCATTGTCCTCTCAGACCTTATGTCATTACATGGCTTTCATCTAGCTCACACAAAACTAAGCATCTAGCTCATACAGAACTAGGCAACCATCCATCTCACACAGAATTTGGAATATGCAGTTGAGCCAGTTTACACAGAACTACGCTACTACCCAATCTAAACGGAGTCTGAGAAACTGCAACTTGCCAGCTCATATAGAATCTGGAAACTAGCCCTAAAGCTAGTTCTTCTGGTTAGAACACCAGGCATCCATCCCACAATGACTGGACATCTAACCACAAGGGTTAGTTGATGTAGTGCGCACACACTACCCATATAGCCCAAGGCTAAGAAACACCTCTAACCACATAGGTTGGCCCTCCATCTTGAAAAGTTGGGAAACTCCCCAACCCTGAAGGCTTGGCATCTGTTGACCTTGTGCGAGGTCATGTTGACTAGTGCCACAGTTAGTAACGTGCATTTAAATGACCACCCGCTACGGCCACACTCTTTAAGATATTTCCCCAAGAATCACATAAGTGACTCATCACTCCCTCTTATGGGGGACGTCCTTCTGGACCTCACCAAGCTTGTCCCTGAAGTATTCAAACTTTACTCTTGACAGAGGCTTGGTCAACACATCTAATATCTGCTGGTTTGTGCCAATATATTGGAGCTTCACATCTCCCTTTTGCACCAGATATCAGATATAATGGTACTTGAGCTCGACGTGATTGGACTTGTCATGAAACAAAGGGTTCTCAGACAACTTTATACAACTCTGGTTGTCACAAAAAAAATACAAGTCACCTCTAACTCGAGATCAAACAACCCTACAAGAAATTTTTGAAGCCACATAGCTTCGCTACTAGATAAACATGTTGCTATGTATTTTTCCTCGGTCGTACTGAGCGTCACACTAGTATGCTTCATGTTGAGCCATGAAATCATAGCTGACCCCAGATAGAAGCAACATCCTGAAGTACTTTTCTTATTTGTGACACTGTTGGCCCAATCTGAATCAACATAGCCTTACAGTTTTATCTTATGATCTGAAAACATATTGAAGTCCATAATCAATTGTACCTTTCAGGTACCTCAACACATGCTTTGTCGCAATCAAGTGAACATGTCTTGGTTTAACCATATACTGACTCAAATTTTTCACCGCAAAGCATATATCTAGGCTAGTGTTCATCATATACATCAATGAACCAATCATTTCATGTACATGGTGACATTCATTGTATTTGAGTAAGTATCACTCAATAAATTCATGTTCATCACCATCGGTGTGGGCATGGATTTACAATCCATCATATCAAATCTCTTTAGGATTTCTACCTTATATTTTCCTTGGCACATGAAAATATCCTCCGGTTTTTGCCACTCCTCTAAACCCAAAAAGTAATGCATCATACCCAGGTCTTTCATTTCGAACTCAAATGCAAGATTTCTTTTGCATTATGTGATGAGCTTCTCGTCCCCTGTTAGAAACAGGTCATCCACATATAACAGTAATATCACTGGTCCAATATCTTCAACCTTGTAGTAAAGGTTGGGATCTTCTTTCCTCTTGGTAAAGCCCAAGCTCATCAGAAAGCTATCAATTCTACCATACCATGCCATGGGTGCTTGTTTCAATCCACACAAGGATTTATTAAATTTGCACACATCTGTCTTCTTGTCATGTGTCTCTAAGCCTTGTGGTTGCTCCACATACACTTCCTCTTTCACTACACCTTTCATAAAATATGTCTTCACGTCCATTTGATGTACCTTCCATTTCATCACTACAACTATTGTAAGTATAGCTCTAATCAAAGTGTACCTCACCACAGGATCAAATGTCTCCTCATAATCTATTCCTTCTTTCTGGGAGAATCCTTTGGCCACAAATCAGACTTTGTACATCTCTACGCCTCCATCATCAACATGTTTGATCTTGTATATCAATTTGGAAGTCACCACTAACTTCCCTTCTAGTCTCGGAACCAAGGAAAAATCCATATCCCAGTCCTTCTGACTGGATTCCTCCTATGTCACTGAAACAAGGGTATCTTCCCAGGAGGTCTCATATCTCCTCGAAGCCTCTGAAGCTTCAATCTAACCTCCTCAACTCATGGTAGATGTTTGTCAGTTCTAGAAGACATCTCTCTCTCCCATATGAATATGAGGAGAAATACTTTCTGAATGAAAGTCTCTAAGCCACTAACTCTCTCTGAGATCAAGCTCACTCTGAGTCTCCATGCTCCCTCTAAATATTGACTCCCTCTGATTCTATATAATCTTCGGAGCCATCTACTCCCTATGTATGTGATGATCTCCTATGAAGTCTAATCTCCTATGAACAGTCCAGGGGAGGTTGCTCCTCCCTACTGGATCATGAGGGATGAATCACTCTGAACTCTAGCTCCTCCTGAGTTGGTTCTTGGTGGGGCCACCTGCCTCACCAATGGTGGAGCCATCTGCTCCTCCTCATGATATGGCTCATCAATTCCATATATATTTTCATCATGCAAGGTGTCACGGGACCATGATGATCTCTTCCTGGTTACTACAACAGTTCTGGGTAGGCCCTTATGTCTCTACTAACTCTTCTTGATGATCTAAAGAGTGATCAATTTCATTAAAGGGATCTATTCATTCATCTTTGTATCCTTCTGCTCCTTACAATCAATCTCCATATGTGATACTCTGTATCTTGCAAAAGTACCCCTCTTTCCATAAGGTTTTAACTTTGTCCTATTTTTCTTCGGTACATGGATGTATATGGTTGTGTATACAACTTTTTATCCGAATAATTTGCTCCATCTCTCAAACTAGAGACCATATAATATGTAGCCTCCTGCAACCGTCCCTATAGTTCCCCTCAAACTTATCACCTGTGACCTACCCAGAACAAGAAACAAGAACAACAATATCTCCAAGGTAATCTCCATGGAATTTACAAGATAACCTGCCTGAGACAAGAGCAACAAGAGAAAAAGCATTTCTAATATAATATCATTTTTCATAAGAAAATATATATGGTAACAAGAATAAAAGACAATTTCATGGTAATCATCATAGCATTACCAAGGTGACCTGCGTGGAAGCAAAACAAGAAATATCTCCTAGAGGAGATGTTAGTTCATCTTGCAAACAAGTACAATAAGCATTTATATCAATAGTACTCACAAGATACCAAGTATTCATTGTACCTAGTAGTAATAGAACCTTCCAAAGATTGTTGTCACAACTATAGTGTTTACTTGTAATGTAGCAATTATCAAACCTGATGTGTGCAAATTGGAAACTTATCAATTTAACAAACCTGGAACCTGAAGTCTTATCTCCAAGAATGAGTGTTGTTGCTTTTCTTTCGAGTCTCCTTCTCTCAATATGAAAAGTATTCACTCCAATTTGTCCCGTGTACTAAGACAATATGTTTTCTTGACAAAAATATGAGTTAAGGAATATAATGCAAATAAAATCTAAAATCTCAACCTTAATCATTCTAATATTTTGACTAAAGTCATCTTATAACTTTAACTTTCACCAAAGGTTTGACTTCAACCTATCTGAATCAAAAAATAAACCTTGACGTTTTTTCTAATTAAGGGCACCAGAAGGTGCGTTGGGTTAGGGCACACTAGGACAACCAAGAATTAGGCCCAACACTTCACTAAAAGTGCCCAATGAATTTGGTTTAGGGTTTGTTGTTGTTGCAAAACTAGAAACCCTAGCTAGAACTACCAGAAGAATGGCTAGCAAGCTAATCTAGGGAAACAATAATTTCAACATCCTTCAATAAGTTTCTCAATGAGCTACCAGAAACTTCATTGGACCAGAGGAACTGCAACTGGTGTTGCAACGGGTGCTTCAATTGGCACTGCAATTGGTGTTGCAACTAGTGTTGCAACTAGCACAGTGAGTACACTATGTCAAGGCGACCTCCTTTCTTCAAGGACCTGCTCCAATTTCAACTTCTAGATGTCAGACGCCTTAATCTAGGGTTTTATGAGGAAACCCTAATTTTTTTTTAATTTCAAAATTTTGGAGATCGGATCCAGGGGAAAGATGTGCCCTTCTTAGGCAAGCTTCTTGGTGGATTTTGTAAGTGCTCAACAAGCTTGACAATAGAGGAAACTGACAATATTTCTTCCAGTGGTTAGACTATTCTAAAGGAAACCAGCTCTGAAACCATGTTGAAATTTTGGTATGATTGTTTAACCATAAACAATGTCACATCATTGTCACCCAACCATAGGCATTTACTCATGCCACCCCCGATCACAATAACCTTTTCTTAGATAGAATGATTATGGCAAGTACACACTAGAACCAATAGATAAACCCTAACTAAAAACACCATTGTTGCAACAACATCACAATACCAATAGAGCGTACCTTTACCAAGAGAAGTGCACAAGAAGTAGATATCAGAAAGACTTTCACCCTAGTTGTCACTATTGCTCCTTAGACTTGCGCCCTAGTTGTTGCCACAATTGCTCCTTATAATTGCGCCATGTTTTGTGAGTGAGAGAGTGTGTCCAAATGTGCTAGGTGCCTCCTTATTTATACTAGCATGTCCAAGTGACTTTTCCAAGTGGGGATGACTTCTCTTTGTGGAGCCTTCGACTACTTTATTATTATTCTCCCTGGTCTGAATTCTCTTCTAGGGTTTTCACACATTTGGTTAATGGTTCTCTTACTCCCAGAATATTCTATTCTAAGTACAAAGGTTACACTTGGAGGTTAATACCTCTTGTAGCTACCAAAACATCAACAATTAGAGAAGCAAGAGTCTATGATTACAACTCATGAGGAATATATTTTTTCCTTATCACCAATTGAAGATCAAGAATATGAAAGGAACATAAATGAAGTATGTTCTCATGAGATTTTTGAAGAACAAGAATCACCTTACAATCCCATTGAAAATCAAATATATGAAGAAGAACACCAATCGTTTGATAATCCCATTGACAAAGAAGAAGACCAATCATTTGATATGTCCATTAACAAAGAAGAAGACCAATCATTTGATAATCCCATTAAGGAAGAACAACTTCATGAAGAATACAACCTTAGTGAGAGCCAAGTACATGAATAATACATGGATGAAGAGAAACAACAAATATTTCATGAATCCATCAAGGAAGAAGAGTTAAAGGAATTTGAACATGAAGTTGGGAAAACATCCTTTGATGATTAGAACAACCAAGTCTTTATTTCCCCTCCACCTGAAGATAATGATTTAGTAACTTGCACCCCTTACCAAAATTTTGGACCCTTTTATGCATCCTTTGATAGTTTGCAAAGAGAAGAAGGATCCTTCGTTGACCCCTCATTTCATAAAGAACAAAAAGAATTGTGTGGGTTCATTAATAAAAAACACTTTAGTAAAATCCTAGATAGTGCAAGTTTCCATATCCTTGTTCCCATCCATGTGAATATGGTGGCTTGATGATTTCTACCCATTTTCAAAATTTTGAACCTTGTGATCCATCCTTTGATCATTTTGAAAGGGTAGACTTTGAAGAACAATACATAGGTTTTCCCACATTCCATGAAGAACATTATGACTGTAGACTTTGAAGAACAATACATAGGTTTTCCCACATTCCATGAAGAACATTATGACCTTGATGTTAGAAACATTGATGATCTTTTACACATAAGAAGACATAAATGGGATACAAGTTGTTTTTACTTTGAAGGGTATCCCATTTATGATATGGATTAGGAGGGTGGAATTGAGATCGTTGAAATTAGACCTAAGATGGAAGACTTTGTTGAAGAATTTGATGGTCTAAATCTTAAAGAAAATGAAGTGAGAATCCAAGGGTATGAAAATGATTACAAAGATTGGAGAGAAGAACTAGCAAAGTTCTATGGACTTAAGTATTCACCTATCTTACATATTACATCATTTATCAATGTTATTTCAAAGATAAATATTGTTCATGAGGATGTAAAGATGAACACGTTTATATTGTCCATGGATTTTCTTGAGGACTAGATTTTTAATTGGTATGGAAACTCGATAAAAGAAAGATCTCATTTATTTCATAGTTCTTCAATATATTTCTTGGGAATTGGTCACCAAGTTTATGAAAAGTTTAAGTTTTAAAGGGTTGTCATAAATTTGGGGCATTCTTTGCCATATGTTATAGAAATCCTAACCTTGAGTCATGAGTATTCACATTTTCCTCCCTTACCTTTGATTGAACGTGGCATGGAAAGTAAACAATACTCATGTGGACTCTAGCTAGAAAGATCTTATTTCTTTCATATTTCTTCAAGATATTTCTTGAGAATTGATCACCAAGTTTATGAAAGGGTTAAGTTTTAAAGGGTTGTCATAAATGTGGGGCATTCTTTTCCATATGTTCTAGAAATCCTAACCTTGAGTCATGAGTATTAGGATTGAATGTTGCATGGAAAGCCAACAATATTCATGTGGACTCCAGCTAGAGCCACCTTCAAAGTCCCTTCTCTCTAGTGATTCAATAAGTGAGATCAATGGGTTAACATATTCCTATAATGAAAAGAATGACTACATCAGCCTTATTGACCTTTGGAAGTATGAAGTTTGTGGAAGTGATAACCAACCTTAGAAATATGTTGGCCTTGTGCTTCATGCTTATGATCTTACCTTGGTTCTAAGCCTATAATTGTTAGAGACTCCACCTTGTGCCCATGTGATATTTAATGTGTCCCTATTTTGGTTCATAAGTAAACATAAGGGAAAGTATCATAATGATGATTTCATCAAGTGGTTACACTAGATCTATTATTTCACCTAGCATCCTTCGTCCCTAGTTAGTCAATAAGATTAAGAAAGATTAATCTCCTTTGAGCAGTATTTTAGAATGCTTGTTTGTTTTCTTTCCATACATTGCATTAATTACTTTCTTTGCTTTCTTTCATTAAGATTAAATTTATTTTTCAATATTTGTCTTAGGGAAATTGCATTCTTTCATTAGACATAGAAAAATTTTGATTTCATGCAAAGTAATGGTTTTCCAGGGTGGTATATTTGCCACATTCATATTTTACTGATGATTTCAGCAAGTTTAGATGTGTGTAGATCATAGGCTTGAGTGAGATTCTGGAGTTATCATACACTCTTATTCTAAGAGTGCATGTCCCCTAGTAGGACCCATATGTTTCCACCTCAGGGATAAATACTCCTATATCCAACCTCTCAAGGGTGTAGTGTTGTTGCTTGCATAAGCTCTCTTGCTCATGGTCTCCAACTCAAAAAAATTCTTCCATATCACCTTCAAATATATGTTTATCATTCCTCATTTCCCATTAGATGATGCATCCATGGTATATAATTTATTCTCTCATACACCTCAGATTACATACGCATTTGGTATACCATGCTTCCATTGCACATGATCACGGTACTTCGATTTAATTTGTTACTTCACTTGTTTGGTTATACTCTAGTGTATGGGTTTGATACTTAGACATGGTGGTGTAACCTGTAAGTTGGTTGTGAACGTGGAAAACACTAATTAAGTGTGATCTAATAACACTTTATAATGTTTACAATTTTAATATTTGCCTCATCTTACCATGGGGTGTTCGAAAACACGGGTATTCCTGTTGAATATTGAGAGGGGGGGTGAATCAGTATTCTTACTTGTTTTTATTTTTTGAAAATATTAAACATGTAATAACTTTAATGAGCAGAAAAACATCATTCAAAAACAAATTTGAACATAGAACGCCAGAGATTTAACGTGGAACCCATATGGGAGAAAACCACAAAACATATTATTTTAATATAATCTAGGCTTCAAACTATGATTACAATCTATGCAAGCACCCACTTGTTGGAGACACCCATCCCCTTTTCAATGTTTTGCAAGCATCCACTTGTTGGAGACACATATCCTCTTTCAATGTTTTACAAGCACTCACTTGCAGGAGACACCAATGATCCGGATAATGTTGAGAAAGAAATGAGACAAAAACAAAAATATAGAAGAGAACACAAAAATATAGTGAAACCCAACTTCTATTAATGAGTAGGAGAGAGAAAAACATTATAGAACAAAATATGGCATAATGGGGTGGCTTATCTTTGAAAATAAAGAGATGTTGGCTACACTTCATTCGCATCAAGCTTTACATCACACTCCATTGCATGCTTAAAGGACCTCCTTCACCTCAGTTATATATGAGAGAGTGAGAGGAGAACAAATCCCATGATGCATGTGGGATAAATTGGACTAAGTTTATAAAATGACATAGGCATGTAAAACACTAGGACTTCCCAGCTAGTCACCCATCCCAGTGCTACTCTATCTTGATCGTTCTTAATTGTGGAAATCTAATGGGATCCGGTGCATTAGCGCTATGTTGTAGGCATGTACATAAAACCACTAGGAAAATGTTACATGATGTATGTAATTAACAAATGAAGATGGAATTACATTCCATTCCCCATCAAAAGGGTGACTATCATGGCTTATCAAAACTATAGGATTGAAATGTTGATTCAATGGAAAATATGGATGGCCACCGCGATCCACCTGAATCATTCCTCCCCCCTTAGGAATCAATGGTCCCCATTGCATCAAGTTCCCACAAGAGACGGGGAAACTTCTGTTGAATATGAACCTTGGTGATTCGTTTTCCATGTTGAAGTAGATGGCATGCTTGTACTTTCCCTATGGAAGGGTGTCGTGAACCTGTTGGAAGTGTTGGATCCATTCAATAGGTTTGGTTGCATGATATGCCTTGGTTTGAGTGTGGGAGGACTCTGTCAGTGAAGAAGCTACAAGAAGAGCTATATCAATGGGGGCTAATGGTTGGAACCCCAAGCACACCTAAAAAGGGTCATGGAAAATAGAGCTATGTTGAACATATGGAAGACTCACATTCTATTTGTGCTCCTCTACAATCTTGTCGACCTACTTTTGTTGGATAGAAATGTCTTGGGCAGAGGCTATAGTGGTCGCAATGACCTTATGTCCATCATATGACTCGATCATGAAGAGGGAAAACTTTTTGGTCTGAGAGATTACTTTGCAACATTGTTTTTCTAAGATCGATGAAGTGGCAATAGTTGGAGCTACCTTTGGTACCCTGTAGAGCTGACCTCCCAGAGTAACAATGACACTACGGGGTCGGGATTCATAGATAGTGTGATGTTTCTACATATATGGTTGTCCTAAAAGAAAATCACAGACTTCAAGTGGGGAAACATCACACACTACCTCATCCTTGAAGGGATTGATGCCATAGGATAGGCAACATTTTTGGCCGACACAGATGTATCGTCCTCAGCTCAACCATTAGATGGTGTATGGTTGGGGGTGTGGTATCATTGGCAACTTCAATATCTTGACAACCTTGGATGAGATCAGGTTCTTCTGACTTCTGTTCTCAACAATGAAATGAACTGGGGTCCCCTTTACCCACATCTATGAGTGGAATAGGTTCTCCCCCTCCTCAATCTCCTTTGGTTCATATGGTTGTATTGTTGCAGTTGTGATGGTAGCAGTGGGTTCTACATCAATGATTTGTTTCCCTTTATTGTTATTTGAGTCAGAATTAGGTTTTGATTCTTTTTCTTTGAGCTCAGACACCAATGAATGTTTTGAGAAACATTCATTTGTGTTGCACCAGGGGTTGTTGTGGAACGCACACCACTTTACAGTGTATTTCTTAGACTTCCCGTTACCCTTCTTTTCATGTCTCTTGGACTGGCTCTCTTGAGGTTGGCCTTCCTTTCTCTATTCTTCGTTCCATGAGTTAGGGTTTCCTTTTCCATGATTATGTTGTGGCATATTTTCAACCCCAAACCCTCGCTTACTATGTTGCTTGAATTTCTACTCAATTTTGAATTCATATCTATAAGAAGCACCCATTGAAGAGATGTTAAAGAAATCCATCTCGGTTTGGATGTACCTGTGCATACCACTACGATACTTCAAAACCAAGTGTTCCTTGGAGTCTTTGATACCCAACTTTGAGCACAAGGTATGAAATATGTTAGTGCACTATGGCACCATCTGATCTATTTTCTGACGTAGAGTCATCGATCTTATGTATTGATCAATGTAGTTTCTAATAGGGTAGTACTCATCCTTTAGGGAATCTACAAAGGCCTCCCAAGTGGGTTCTCTCCTAAATGGTGTAGATTCATCCACAATGTACCTCTCATAGTAACCTTCCCACCAAGCTCTAACATGGGGAAGGGATTTAAGGAGCACGAAGGTGAAATTTTCACTATCAAAATTTTTTCAAAAGGAGTAATAACCTTCTATCAAATTCAACCATTTTTCTAGAGCATCTGCATCTATCTAGCATTCAAATAAGGGGATATCAAAATTGACTTGTACCTTGAAGGGTGTCACACTTGTGAAATGGCTAATTGTCAAAGATTCCTCGGTCGCCACCATCGGTAGTCTTCGAAGGATGTAAGCGAAGTTTTCCATCATCTTGTTTTTCTATCACACAAGGGATTCCTCGAGCAACATCTTGAAAGGATCTCCTGCTTTGTCATCTCTCTCTTCGTCCACCATGGGAAGTCGCTTGGGATGGAGAGAGCAGTTGTCCTCAAGCGAAACTAGCTTGAGACTCAACTCTCTATACATTGACCTCATTGGGAACCTGCTCTAAGAAACAACAAGGAGAAGATTGCTTTGACACCATTGATCTGGATTATGTTAAGAACGAAAGAAGACAAAAACAAAAATATAGAAGAGAACATGGAAATATAGTGAAACCCAACTTCTATTATTCAATAAGAGAGAGAAAAACACTATAGAACAAAAAATGGAAGAATGGGTTAGCTTATCTCTGAAAAGAAAGAGATGTTGGCTATGCTTCATTCGCAGCAAGTTGTACATCACACTCCATTGCATGCTTAAAGGGCCTCCTTCCTCAATTATATATGATAGAGTGGGAGGAGAACAATTCCCATGATGCATGTGGGATAAATTGGACTAAGTTTATAAAATTCCATAGGCATGTAAAACACTAAGACTTCCCGAGAAGACACCTATTTCAGTACTACTCTAGCTTGAGCGCACTTAATTGTGGAGTTCTAATGGGATCTGATGCATTAGTGCTATGCTATAGGCATGTACATAAGACCACTAGAAAAATGTTACATGGTGTCTATGATTAACAAATGAAGATGGCATTACATTACATTCCCCATCAAAAGGGTGATAATCATGGTTTATCAAAACTATAGGCTTGAAATGTTGATTCAATGGAAAAGGTGGATGGCCATCGATATCCACCTGGATCAACCAATCCCCTTTTAATGTTTTGCAATCACCCACTAACAGGAGAAATCAATATCCTTATTCTATTTTTCAAGCACCCACTTGTAGGAGACACCAATCCTCTATTAATGTTTTACAAGTGCCCACGTGAAGGAGACTCCAATCCCCTTAAAATATTTCTAATATTATCTATGATATTCAACACTCTGATCTGGATACTTAGCTACACGTTATGCACTATGATTTCCAGCACTATGATTTCCAGCACTATGATTTCTTGCAGTCGTATTTCTATCTATTTGTTTTCCTACAGTCTGATTTCCAACACTCTGATATGGATTCTTAGCTACCCATTCTACATTCTAATTTCCTGCAGTCTTGATCTTCAACACTTTGATCTAGATATTGCACTCTAATTTTCTGCAATCTTGATCTACAACACTCTAATCTAGATATTGCACTCGGATTTTCTGTAGTCTTAATCTATAGTGCTTTGATCTGGATATTGCACTAGGATTTCCTGCAGTCTTTATTTATAGAATTCTAATCTAGATATTTCACTTTGATTTCCTACAGTCTTGATCTACAACACTTTGATCTCAATATTGCACTCTGATTTCCTACAGTCTTAATCTACAACACTCTGATCTAGATATTTCACTCTGATTTCATATAGTCTTTATCTACAACACTCTAATCTAGATACTGCACTTTGATTTCTTGCAATCTAAATCTACAACACTTTGATCTGGATATTGCACTCTAATTTCCTATTGTCTTGATCTTAGTATTGTTTTATTCTCTCATTGAAAACTCTTACTCTTCTTATCTACTCATTGGCCTCAGATTAACTCACTCTCATTTGTGCCTCTTTCTCATCCTATTCTTCAATTTGCTAAAATATTTATACTAGTTCTTTTAGTTTTTACCATGGTTTTGTTGACCATAGGAAAATCAATACTACGGTATAAACCCACATTATTTTTCTTTGACCATGTCAAGAGACCATTTCAGATTTCCTTCCATAAAAAATACTTGATGTGTGAACACCACCAACAATATCTAAATCATTGGCTTTTCTTCTCTATGTTTTAATTCAAATTTAGGGCTTGACTTATTGATCATATACTCCTGGGATTTCAGAACCTTAACAAAAAATATTTCATGTGATTTTAATCTCTGCGATCTGTCTAATATTCCCAAAACCTTTAGCAAACCTTGAAACATTATTTCACAAATGACCAATTCATTTTCCGACGTGTACACTTTCTCATTTTCCCACCAATGCAAAGAAAACTCGATTTAATCTATTTAAAAAATATTTGTACGAGTTGTGGACCCATATTGAAAAATTTAAACATGATCGCATCATTTCCTTATCCAACCATTACATAATGGTTCTTAAAATGTTACCAATATGTCATTATCGAAATCTTGAGTTTCTACAATTGAGTAGCCTTGAATGCCCAACACGTTATTACCAAAATCTTGAATTCTCGTAGTTGAGTAGCTTCCTATAGTTCAACATGTAATTATCGGAATCTCAAATTCTTGTAGTTGAGTTATTTCATGTAGTTCATTGAATTCCCATAGTTGAGTTTCTTCCTATAGTTCAACATGTAATTATTGGAATCTCGAATTCCTGTAGTTGAGTTGCTTCATGTAGTTCAATAGTTATTACCGAAATCCTAAATTCATGTAGTTGAGTTGCTTCATGTAGTTCAATAGTTATTACTGAAATCTTGAATTCAAGTAGTTGAGTTGCTTCATGTGGCTCAACATGTTCATACCTACAGCCACTTTGACATCAATGACAACATGTTATCAATAATCTCCCCCTTTTTCATTGATGGCAACCTAGTAAAACCAAAAAACAAAAATTATCAGACTACTCTCTTGCTAGAAATGTTTATGTACTATGTTGCTAAGATGATCCCCATGTCACGGTATCGCTAAACCCACATGGTTTTACTGTTACTCTCCCCCTTTGACACCAATGACAAAATGGACACTTGTCCTGACTATGTACAACTTTTGAAAACAAAGAATGATCCCCCTTTGATTGTGATACCTACTCTTGCTTTCTGAAATTGCTCCCCCTAGATTCGTGCTTCATTTTCTTCTATATAGTTCATTTTGTTGTGCTACACACCCTTATACTATGCTTTCAACAGTGCACCTAAGAAGGAGTGAACTACAATTATATATTATTTCCTTTATTGAAGGAGGGAAGAAGAGATTACTCCCAATCTTTGTTTGAGATACTCAAAATATTCTTTAGGTAATGGATTAGTAAAGATGTCTACAATCTGCTCTTTTGAGGGAACATACTCTAATTTAATGACCTAATCATGAACATGTTCTCTAAGAAAATGATACCTTATGGGAATGTGTTTGTTCTTAGAGTGAAGGACATGATTTTTAGAGATGTTAATTTCACTTGTGTTGTCACACAAAATAGAAATAGGTTGATCACAAGGTACCTGAATGTCATTGAGATTGTTCTTTATCCATAGCACCTAAGTAAAGTATGATGTTGTTTATATCTACTCTACTTCAGATGTGGAGATGGAAATGAAGGTTTGTTTCTTGATGAACCAGGAAAATAAATAGTTTCCAAGAAAGAATGCACCTCCACTGGTGCTTTTTCTATCATCAACATTTACTACCCAATCTGCATTTGTATAATCTCTAAGAGAAATATCTATGTCCTTTGGATACCACAAGCCATAATCAATGGTGCCTTGCGAATACCTGAATATCCTCTTCACTGCATGCACATGAGTTTCCTTGGGATTTGATTGAAATATTCCTACTAAACCAATTGCTTGCATGATATCAGGCCTTGAAGCTATTAGATAAAGTAAGCTTCCTATTATAGACCTGTACATAGTTTGATCCACCATTGGAGCATCATCCTCCTTGCTGAGTTTGCAACCTATAATCATAGGAGTGATCACTGGTGCACAATATTTCATGCCAAACTTTTTCAAAATTTCTTTGAGGTATTTACTTTGAGAACTAGAAATTCTTCTTTCTGACTGATGAATCTGTAAACCAAGAAAGAATGACAATCTCTTAGTAATGACATCTCAAACTCTTGTTGCATAGTAGTTGCAAACCTTTGACTCATTAGTTCATTGGTGTTGCCAAAAATTATGTTGTAAACATATACTACAATAACTAGAAAACTATAGGTTGCAATTCGTAGTCCCCTTTTTGAAACCTTGTTGATGCAAATACATGTCTAGTCTGTAGTATCAAGCTCTTGGGGCCTATTTTAACCAATATAAAAATTTCTTTAATTTGAAGACATAATATTTGTTGTTACATAATTGAAAACCATTTGGCTTCTCCACATATACTTCTTCCTCTAAATCACCATTCAAAAATGTTGATTTAACATCCATTTGGTAAACTTTGAATTTTCTATGACAAGCAAAAGCTAGAAACATCATGATTGCTTCAATTCTTGCAACAGGAGAAAATGTTTCTTCAAAATCCATGCCTTCTACTTGATCACATCCCTTACATACAAATATGGCCTTGTTTCTAACTATATGTCCATCTTCATTCAGCTTATTTATGAAGACCCATTTTGTCCCAATTACATTTTTGTCCTTGGGTATTGGCACAAGATCACATGTCTCATTCTTTTCTATTTGATCTAGTTCTTCATTTATATCCTTGACCCAATATGCATCATGACTTGCTTGTGCAAAATTTGGAGGTTCTATCATGGACAATAATGCAAAATTTGCAAAGCTAGATGTTACTATAAAGTTTCTTCTAGTTTTCACCCTTATTTCTTTGTTTCCAATAATCTGACTCTCTGGATGATGTTTCTAAACATACCTTGACCGTGTCTTTGAATGTGGTGATTCAAATCTCTCCTCTTCCTTTGATTCTTTTTGTGTTTTATGCTCTTCTAACTCATCCTCTTAGGGATCATAGATTATTGGTTCATCATATTGATCATTATGGTGTTGTTGTCTCCCTGAGTGAAAAGGTCCCTCATCTACTCTTACATCTATGCTTTCAACTATATTATGGATTCTCTTGTTTTATCACTTGTAACCTTTTCTTCCAGAGGAGTATCCCAGTAGGATACCTTCATCATCTTTGAAGTCAAATTTTCCTAGATTATCCTCATTGATTTTGATGTAACATTTGCTTCCAAAAATCTTGAAGTGTTTTATAGAGGCTGGTCTACCATGCCATATTTCATAGGGGGTTTTATTTTTGTTTACTCTTATGTGATATTTATTAAGAATATTCACTGAAGTTTGAATTTCCTCTCCCCAGAAGGTGTTGGGTACCTTTGATTCATCAAGCATAGCTCCGGCCATTTCTTGAACTATTTTGTTCAACCTTTCCACTAGCCCATTCTGTTGAGGGGTTCTTGGTATTTCAAATTGTCTCTTGATCCCATGTCTTTCACAATAATCATTGAAATCATCATATGTGTATTCTCCTCCCATGTCTTACCTTAAGCATTTAATCCTATGATCCATCTCATTTTCTACCTATGCTTTGAAAATCTTGAATTTTTCAAGGGCTTCATATTTTTGTTTCAGGAGGCCGAACCAAGTCATCCTAGTATAGTCAACAATCAGCAACATGAAATATTTCTCACCTCATGGGAATTTTGTTCAAGTGGGTCCACAGAGATCTGTATGGATCAGTTCTATAGGTTGTGTTGTAGATTTATCCTTTGCTTTGAACTGAACTCTTAATTGTTTTCCAAATTGACAAGATTTGCAGATAACATTTTCAGATTTGGAAATTTTGGTCATATCTCGAACAACACTTTTTATGCCTAATTTAACCATCTGACTGAAGTTGAGATGACCTAGACTCTTGTGCCATAACAAGATCTCATTAGTTTTACTCATGCATTATCTTTCTTTGCCTCCTTCCAGTACATATACATTACATGGGGTTCTAATTGCATTTACAATAGTCTTTCTTGAATCAACATTCATTACTTCACAACGTGTTGAATGAAAAAGGACATTGTATCCTTAATCACACAATTGGATAACACACAAAATATTATGTTTTAAACCATCCACATACAACACATTTTGTGCTTTGTTCTTTCCCTTGTCCAACACAACAATTAATTTTCCTCTAATTCTTGTTGGAGCATTATTCCCAAAAGTAACATTACCCCCTTTTTCTTCATTTAAATATTCAAACTTACTCTTGTCTCCTATCATATGATTAGAACAACCACTATTAACATACCATTAATTTTCTTCATTTTTAGCATAAAGGGCTAATCCATACTTTTTTTT
>JZKD02S2352653.1:386751-398462 GCA_000966675.3 Picea glauca | reverse complement strand
CACACACATCGCTGACCACATTCATGAGTGGCATAGGCGACGTAGTTTGTGTAAAGTAGAAACCACCAAGCAACAATGTCTCGACTGGTTTCTTAGATCACTTGTCTCTCTCCTTGGAAAGGATGTAGCTTCCACCTTACCTCAATCTGAAGAGGAAGCCATCAATAAGGCCCAACAGTATGACCTCATCTATGCACAACCAGGGTACTTATACACGGTACTTCCTGATCTTCCAAAACCTGTGCCATTTGGCCAAGACAAACCTAGGATGTCTCACTCAACGGACGGACTAATCAATGCCACCACACACCATGGTCCCCAACCCCACCCACCACCGATGTATGGAACACCTCAATACCCGTCGGCATACGGGGGAACTTCTTATTACCCCCCACCCCCTTACCCACCACCATCCCTTCTTCCCCTACCCCCACCCATTAGTGGACCACCGTCGACACCTCCCATACATCCACCTATTACCACAAACAATGGTACTCCCTCAACATCAGCTTATAGTACTAGCAAAATCACTACGCCTTCCTATGTACCTTATGGATCGGTACCACCACATAATCCATACTTCCCATTTTCTGGTCCTCCACAACCCATGGTTCCCCCACATCCTCATGCGGGGGTAAATTTTGTTCAACCCTCTGTTTCTCAACAATACCAAAGTTTTGAACAGTTGAATATAGCCAACCCAACTCATCCATCGAACAATGCCAAGAAGAAAGGACGGAACAGGAATAACAACAACCCAGGTCAAGGCGGGAATCAACCCCCACAACACCAACCCACTGGGGGCAACCAGAACCAAGGGAACCAAAACCCCCAAGGGGGCAATAATAACAAATGCCAAGGGAGAAATAATGTTAAAACCATCTTCCCTTGTTCCCTTTGTGGTGAGTTCGGCCATTACACTCATCATTTCCCCCAGATCGCTGATTTCAAACGTTTGAAAGATTCTGGTAGTCTTCCCCACTCTCTTGCACAAAGTGCCCCTCAGCAGGCACCACAACAATACGTGCAACAACCCCCTCCCGCCGTGCTGTAAAATCCTATTCCACATCAAGGTGTGATAAACACCCAACAGGACACACAACATCCCCCACCTTAGGTGGGCCAATACCACAACCCCAACAATCCAGCAGAGCGTACAATTCTCCTCACCAGTGAGGAAGAAATCCTTCTGCAAACCCGTAATCGTTAGTATCATGCCCCCGCCGAGTCTACTCCCATCTCTCCAGAGACAAACCATACACCGACGGGACCCCCGTTGGTGATCCCTTGCCCTTCCACCGAACCACCACTAGGCATCCCTCGCATCCCCTTGCACAGGAATGTCCACAACCCATAGGCTAGGGAAACTCATAACTATAGCTTGGTAGACAACTTAGCACAATCCCCGGCTGCCATGTCAGTCTTGTAAGTCCTCCAGACTTGTCCTATGCAGTGGAAATCACTACTTTCCGCCTTGGGGGCAGTCGACCCGACAGATACCCGACTCGTCACCTTTGATCTTGATAGCGGAGAACCTCGTCTTCCCGCCTTGATCGCTTTTCAAATACCAGTTAAAATACGGAACATCACAGTTCATCGGTGTATCATCGATGAAGGTGTGTCTACGTGCATCATGTCCAAAACCATATGGCAGAAACTTGGTTCCCCGAAACTCATACCCTCTGCCATCACATTACGAGCTTATGACGGACGACCATCCTCTCCTGAAGGGCTCTTCCAAAATGTCCCCGTTGTACTCGGGGGCAAGACTATTCTCATCGATATAGAAGTTATCGACGCCGCGCTCGATTATAATATCCTGTTCGGTCGTAGCTACATGTACGCTATGAAGGCAGTGGCATCTTCCGTCTTTCAAACAATGATGTTCCCCCATAATGGGAAGATCGTGACCATCGACCAAGTCTCACATTATGAGCCTAACCCATTTGCCAACCTCGATAACATTCTTCCTCTCATCCACACCAACCAAGACACATACCCACTCGTCGAGATGGGTCCTAGGATTTTCAAAGATCCATCCTTGTTAGGGACATACCATGGAGCACCACCACTCCTTCATCCTACTAATCAGGTATGCGTCGTATCATCTAACGGAACTCACACAGAGGATGCTCTTCCTCCTTAGGAGGCTTCAGTCATTTCTGACGTCCCAATAGTCACAGAACCACTCCCGCTGGAGCCTCCTGCGCACTCGTCGACCTCAACAGTCCATGAATCCACATCCCCTCAAGGGCATAATCCCGTCTGGGAGACAGTCCCCCAACCCCTCACCGAAATTCCCTTCTTTTACCCTCCACCAGGTATCGAAGCTTTTCAGGTAGCCGCAACGCTCACACTCCCTAATATGGTGTTAGCAATCCCAGTTTGGTATTTACACCCACCAGAGATGGTCCCTCGACCATCCCTCCCCCCACAGGAAGGACTCCCCATGGCGATTCCCATCCTTACCCCCACCACCCCCCCACTCACTAACCTCCCTGCTACAGCTGGGGGCAGGAGAAAGAAGAAAGAGCCCACCGCTCCACTTCCTCCATGCATCCCACCACCTTGCGCACTATGTGAGAAAAAGGGCCACCAAACCAACAATTGTCCATCACTACCTAAATTACGGAATTTGATCCACCTCAATCAAACTCCCACAACACTCGCCACTACTGCTAGTCCCACCACTACCACCCACCCTTCCAGTAGTAAAGGGTTGAGGAAAAAATACGCTTGTGCTATATGTTCAGAGTATGGCCATTACACCCATCATTGCCCAGCACTGCCACGCTTTCGGCAGACATTAGCGGCTATACGCCAGAACTTCCAGAACAACCCCAGTCCTTCTATGTCCTCGTTAACAAATATCACTGACATCCGTTATGTCACCACTTCAGTCAATGAACGTATGAGACGCCCTTTGTCTCTCTGTGATTCATTAGCTCATTTTACATACTAGTGTCCTATGATCCTTGAATACATGCAATGTCGATTGGCCCTGCTTCACTAAACCGCAGAGGCGATAATTGACATTACCTCGTCACTAGAGGATCTTCATGTCATTTCTCCTGAGCCCGAGGCACTCCCAACACCTCCATGGTTCTTCAATGACGTCTCTGAGGATTTACCCTACAACCCCCCCAACTCTTCTTCTCATTCCCTATGGAAACTCTCCACCCAACCACCACGGGTACCCCTCAGTACTTCAATATATGGTTTATGTCGAGTGAACCCGCACCATCTCCTAACCGTGTTCCCCCTGTTTCTTCACCAGGGGGCAACCACCCAACCACTATCACTGAGATCACTCCTCATGACCCCTTGTATTCCTGATGTTTCCACTGTGACGAGGAAATACTGGAAGAGCTAAACCACCTGGACTCTCCCTGGGATGAACTACATCACCGCACACTCTTCTCTCCACAGGAAGCCTCCATTCCTCCTAACCAAAACCCCATTTACGCGGTCGAAACCAAGGATTTTATCCCATCAGGGCCTATTGATTGGTTCAATAATCCCATTACTGCTCCTGATGCATTTGAAGAAGGCAACATGGCCAACATTCCCCCCACCATCAAAATCAACATTTCCATTAAACATGGCATCGTTGAGGAAATCACCATTGGAGCTGCTTGCACTCCTCAAGAAATCGCCGCATATACCGCCCTCTTCCAGGAATATAGGGATATTTTTGCCTGGTCATACACGAAAATGCCTGGCCTCGATCCCTCTATTGTCAAACATCACATCGACACCTGGCCCGACATCACACCAGTTCACCAAAAACAACGACCACTACACCCATCCAAAGCCGTGGCTATCAAAGCCGAAATTGACAAATTACGTGCGGCCGGGTTTATTTACCCCATCGCTTACACTTCATGGGTTTCCAACCCTGTACCCGTCGAAAAAAAACATGGCACTATCCACGTTTGCACAGACTTTCACGATCTCAATAACGCATGTCCCAAAGACAACTTTCCAACGCCTTTCATCGATCAAATTATCGACGGCTGCGTCAACCACGAGGCTCTCTCCTTTATGGACGAATTTTCTGGCTATAACCAAATACAAATCCACCCAACCAACCAGTATAAAACCGCATTCATTACCCCATGGGGTACTTTTTCATATCGTGTCATGCCTTTCGGCTTAAAAAATGCCAACGCAACCTTCCAGCGGGTGATGACATACATCTTTCACGATCTGTCTACTATCATCCTCGCCTACTTGGACGACCTCACCACTCG
The DNA here is from genome assembly GCA_000966675.3 of Picea glauca. Classification (NCBI taxonomy): domain Eukaryota; kingdom Viridiplantae; phylum Streptophyta; class Pinopsida; order Pinales; family Pinaceae; genus Picea; species Picea glauca. The sequence continues at coordinate 394,209 of JZKD02S2352653.1, read as the reverse complement.
ATCCAAGAGACGCACCCAACATCTGGATGATTTACGAATCATCTTTCAATAGTGTCGTCAGTACAACATCTACTTGAATCCTCTCAAGTGTGTGTTCTGTGTCACCGTAGGGTGCCTCCTCAGTTTTATTGTTTCCCAAAGCGGTATTACCATAGACCCCCTCAAATTCCAAGCTATCACCGAAATTCCACCTCCCTGAAATTTACGGCAACTTCAGAGTCTACAGGGCAAAGATAACTTTCTTAGACGCTTTGTCCTGGATTACACCATACGTGCACACGGTTTCCTTTGCTTACTACGTCACGACATCCCATTTCACTGGGACGACCACGCTCAACAATCATTTGACGATCTTAAAGAAGCTCTTTCAAATGCACCTTTAATTAGTGCACCTGACTATAATCGCGACTATATCCTTTACGTATCAACATCAGCTGTATCAGTAGCTGGCGTCCTCGTCCAGCTCGGAGATGACAATCGTGAACATGTCATTTATTACGTTAGTAAAAACCTCTCAGGGCCGCCCTTAAAGTATAAACACGAAGAGAAAATTGCTCTTGTAGTTGTCCTAGCTGTCCAGAAACTACGCCATTACATTCTTCTTCGCACCACAAAGGTCGTCGCAGATTCCAACTCTATGCAGTACTTGCTCAGCCGTCAGCAAGTTAACGAAAAATTGGCTCGATGGATCGTTATCCTTCAGGAGTATGACCTCGAGTTCTCAACACCTAAAAGTAAGAAGGCCCTCGTTCTCGCCGAACTTGTCACGGCCCTTCCCTCTGATACCACCAGCGCCCCCATCAACACCAAATTTCCAGACTAACATCTCTTTTACATTACTTCGGATGATCCTTGGTACGACGACCTCCTCGTCTACCTTCGAACTCAAAATTTCGGTAACCACCTTTCACAAGATGATCGTTGACGTATTTTCCATCAGGCCCCCCACTACCTTCTCATCGAAGACATCCTATACCGGCGGGGCGTCGACACCATTCTTCGTCAGTGCCTGACTATTGACGAGGCCGATAGAATCTTAAACAACTGCCACAACGGCCCATGTGGGTGCCATCTTTCGGGTATATCCACTGCTCAAAAGATTATCCGAGCCAGTTACTTTTGGCCTACCTTGTTTCATGATTGCATTCATGCCGTGAAACGATGTGAGCAATGTCAGCTCTACGCCAACAAAGATCGGGCTCCCCCCGCTCTTCTCCACCTTGTCATTACAGCCCGCCCTTTTTGCAAATGAGGCATCGAATTTATGACTTGTAATCCACCCTCCAACAATGGTCACAAATACATCGTTGTCGTCGTTGACTACTTCACTAAATGGGTCAAAGCTATGCCCACTTTCAACAATACCGCTGACACTACAGCGCATTTTTTCTTTAACCATGTCATATCCCACTTTGGAGTACCCCTCCAATTCATTTCCGACCATGGGAAACACTTCGAGAATGAGATCTTCATCGAACTCTCATCTCGGTTAGGCTTCTCTCACGAGTTTGCCTCACCATATTACCCTCAGTCAAACGGACAGGTCGAGGAAGTTAACAAAGTCCTCAAGACCATGTTACAACGCACGGTCAATAAACATAAAACCAATTGGCATCATATGTTATTTTTTGCGCTATGGGCTTATCGAACGGCTTTGAAGACCGCTACCGATTTCACACGGTTCCATTTAGTCCATGGGGTCGAGGCAACTCTTCCCATCGAGTGCGAAATTCCCACCTTACACACCGCAATTGAGCTATTACCTGACACTACTCCAATGGAGCAGCGCTTGCTGAACTTGGAGTCTCTGGATGAAGATCATCGATCTTCCTTACAGAACAACAAGGCAGCTAAAAAACGATCCAAGGCTACCTTTGATTGCCATGTCAACCTTCGATCATTCCGTGAAGGCGACCTCATCCTGGCTTATAATATCGCTCATGATAGCTTTGGCCACGGCAAATTCGAATCACTTTGGCATGGCCCTTACATTATCCAACATTGCCTCACCAAAGGTGCATACATCCTGGCCTCCCTCGAAGTCCTCTCTCTCAAGGAACCCGTCAATGGGTTGTATCTCAAGAAATTTTATGCTTAAAAGTAGTCATTCTACTTTAGGTTATTTTTTTTTCTAGCGTTTTTAATATTTTTTTTCCCTCCCCTGTCATCTAAACTATCATTTGTGCTATTGATAGATGCTTCCTCCACCAGCCTACTACATTGGTTACGCCGATGGCGCTAGCCGTTGGACACAAAATCTCGCTTGGGCTGCTTGGGCTCTCTACACCCCCTCACATGAAATGCTCCATTCAAGCAGCATATGTTTGGGGTCAACAACCAACAACCAAGCCGAATACACTGCTGTCATTGGCCTCCTGGCCGACGCCCAACATCATCATATTCGTCACCTTAGCGTCTTCCTCAACTCTCAACTAGTCGTTCTCCAGCTCAACAATGTGTACCGTGTACGCGATCCATTCCTCTTTCGCAAATACCTGCAGGTTAGGCTGTTATCTCGACATTTTGATTCCATTACATTTACACATATTCCAAGACAATTGAATCAAATCACAGATACCCTAGCTAATATTGTGTTAGATTGGCATATATCACATCAAGCTACACATACATAAACATATCACAAAACCTGTCACAACATATATATAGAATGGACGTACTCAAAACATCAGCAAAAAACATGTAGACAACATCAGGATCTCAAATATATATACTCATGTATATATAAAGGCCCATCAGGCCATCCGAATGTTTACATACAAAAATACATGTATCCGCAGGCCAATGCAACACCTTGGTACAAAAAATGGGCTCACCAGCCTATATACAACAAAAAAAAGATATACATCATGCACCACTCATGGTGCCTCTATCGTGCCACCACCTGCTCCTCCCTCAGGCGGTGGCGGCCCACCACCACCTGCCTCAGACGGTGGTGGTCCACCCCCTACAGAACCCTCCTGCCCTGGCAGTAGGCGTCCACTCGTCATAGTAGCAAGCACTGCTGCTCGTCACACTATGGCCCGCCATGGTGGCGGTACCCCCACACACTGCTCCAGGAAACTCTTGTCCTGGATGCGCATCCACATGCCCTCAGACACATCCTATAAAACCGTCTCTAGATGATGGCGTATATCATCAAAATCCACTCCGACAGCCGTCGGAGGAGCGTGTGATGGCCCCGCACCAGGGTCATTGAATCAGTGCCTCCTCGCTGCCCTCTCTGGCTTAGCAGGTCGCCCCGTGGCATCCTCCTGTCGACGTCTCTCTCCCCGCGACAGTCTCTCTAGCTCCCGACGAGCCGCCGCTCTCTGCAACTCTACCTCGCACCTGTGAGGTGCCACATCTGCACATACAAACAAACAACAGATAGTATCATCATCTATATCATCAACATATGGACGACTATCTCAAAAAATATGCAAACATACATATCTACATCATCAATCAACATACCTCGATGGTCAAAAACCTCCCCAGGAGGTAACACCATATCCGGATCATCCCGAAAGTCCACCCCGGCATAAGGGCACTGCAAAATCACCTGCGGCATCTGCCTCCATACTTGCGTTGCCTCGACCGAAAAGAAGTGGCCCCCTTCGCCACCACCGTGACGAAGCAATACAGTCGACCACCGCCTCAAATGCAGCTCTCGTGCCCCAAGCACACTCAAAAGGATCCTCGGGCGCAACATCGACACCCTCTCTAAAAACCAGGCCACTAGGATGGACCCGAATGCAAACTCCCCTGCACTAGTAGACCGACAGTGGTCCAACTGTGCCACCATCCGCACATGTAGCGTCAACCCCCAAGCAAAATGCTCACCGGCCAACACTCTCTCCAGCACCAGCAGCTGGCCACCACTAATCCACTGGGTCGCCAGTGACCCATATACCCGCACAATCATTGCTGCTATACAACGATGCACCAGGGAATCTATAGCCGGTATACTCACCACTGTCCTGGACATAAATTTCTAACCTAAACAATATCTCCAGCCAATATCAATGAGCAAAGTAGTCCTAGGCAGCACCGGCTCCGCCGGTAGGGGCGTTCCCCGAAAGGGGAGCCCAGTCAAGAAATATACATCCTCCACTGCAGTGAAGGGGATTTGCTCTCCTCACACGAGGAAGCGGTGTAGCTCCAGACTCCACATCTGGATCATGAACTGTAATAGATACTCCTGTACTCATATCAACGGGCACTCAAAGAACTTTAGCAACCCACAGGTTGCCAAAGTCACACACACACACCGAGCTCCTCAATGGCCACAACATCTCGCAACTGGGCCCAGTCTCGCTCTCGCCATCGCACTGGCATCGTCACCGCCGTCCACCTGCAGACAACATAGAGCCCTATGTCAGCTCAAGCAACCATCCAAACATCAAAAGACTCGTTTTTTTTACACCCCAACCTTGCCTCCTCGGCGCGGTTTTGTTACCCATAGGCGCGCACACATGTGCGCCTGTTCACTACACAGGTGCGCACACATGTGTGCCTGTTCACTACACTGGTGCGCATCGGTGTGCACATGTTTATGTCACAGGCGCGCTCCTATGCGCGCCTGTTCACCATACAGGCACGTCGAAGTGCGCACTTGTTCAACCCACAGGCGCGCACGGGTGCACGCCTGTTCAACTCACAGGCACGCCCTTCGAGCGCGCCTTAAATCCCCTCTACCATGCTCCTATGTGCGTATATCTGGTGGGCAGGCGCGCACGTATGCGCGTCTATCACCGAATCGCCCGCGCATGTGGGGCCCACACCCCCTAAATACCCCTATACAGCCCTCCGTACAGTGCCTGCCAAAAAATTGAAATCCTATTTCTATGCAGGAGGATCAGATCACTATCCTGAAGCTTGCTAAACACCAATCAGATACCTTGCCCTCTCTGAATCTTCAAATCTCCTCTGAAAACTGCTCGTCCAGTCACTATTGCAGTAGGTACAAATGAGATGGCAATATGGGCCCTACAACTATATATAGGCCTTTTGCCAAACTTCCACTCACCATTCTGGGAGCTCACGGTGTCCATTTTTCAATCCGTCTTCAGCCACGGGATTAACATCCCTTCATCTACATCACAACAGTTCCTGGGCCTCTTTTCATCCTGACTCCCCAGGGCACCTTTTTTATCCATGGTCATGTACGCATGCCCATATTTCATGCTTCTCAGATACATGCTCATATCTTCGATTCTTTGCAGATATTGTTCACTTTGGGTATTTGGTTTTCATGTGTGCAGGTACTTGATCATCATCCATCGACACAACCCCTTCAGGTATATACTCAGCACTGGCATGTAGTCTTTCCTGTTGTATCACATTTACATTTCCAGTCACACCCTCTGATATTGGCCTCTAGGATCCCCATTCCCGACTCTGCAGTACCCATGCCTTTATTTGCATCTTCGGTACTGTTACCCGGTAGCATTCTTCCCCACATGAGTTGTCCTATTCATAGCAACTTTTGCCACTTTTTGACACTCATGCTGTTTTTCATTACCCTTTAGGGATGGGAGTCCCGATAGTCTTTCATCATGTCGCGAACCAGCCAACATACTCCTTCTCCTCATTTTGCTAGCTTTCCCACACGGACTCCCATATTATCTCTTCACGGTTCTATTTTTTAACTGCACCTCCGCAGTATCATGAACCCTCCATTTCATCCACAATCAGTTTTCCCATCTGTGAACCTACCTTCATTTCACCTACTTCATACAAAAACTCACCAATGGGGCCCCCACCCTTCATTAGTTTTCCAAGCAATTTATGCCCTCTGTGGGCCACCCATATCACACTGGGGCACCCGTTTCTATATTTGTACATTTCTCCCCACAGTTATTCGTTATTTATTGTACAAATGCCTTTTCATTACATTATCTTTTTGTCGTCACCTTTGGCGACTTACTTCCTTCCTTTTGGCTAAACGCAACCCATGTCACCCTTGGTTGGAGCAATACTTATCATCTACTCTTGCCGACATCGTCCATATCTTTAGAGTACCCCACAGGTCACTTACCTCTACCCTCTGAATTCGTTCACCTTGTCCTGCCTCTGGCACAACTTATCACCGGTCTTGTCGTCCCCCTGACACTCGACCTCATTACACGGTTGCGGCCACTCTTTATCTCGTACATCATCCAACCAAGGGTAGTCTGGAGTCTTCCCACTTCTTGACTTCGTCCATGTACCTCTGCCACTTCCTCACCTCAGTATATTTCACGAAGCCCTTTGCTTCTGGGAGTCACGTTCCCCTTTTGTCGACATCAACACCAGTTTCCGGAAGGGTGACAGTATCTTGATTCTCATTCTCCACTCAATGAGAGATCTTGAACGACACAGGGTGAAACACCATTGCTCCCTGCTGTCGTTGACCCCTGTAACATTCGACGCCAACACTTTCTCATATTATGGTGGGTCTTACTTTGCAACTATTGCAGTTAGTTCTTTCATTTGCCGAAGACCTCTGAACTTGGTAGGGCTATCAATGCCTGCATCATCACTAATACTTATTACCACGATCATTGCCTATTATTCAGAGTATGTTCCTTTGCAGAATTGTCTTCTGCCTTTATCATCACCGCCCCCGAGGGCGCTGCAGTTGTCTACACCAACACTTCAGTCATCTTTTTTCAGAGTTACATGACACGAGCATGGGGCATGCCCGCCTCGTTTGTACACAGTTTTCTATTTTGTGCACCTCATAGAAGGTCAGGTCCTACCGGTTCCTTTTTTTTCCAACGGATCGCTCTGAATGATCCCACCATTGCTCTATCTTACGAAAACATTCTCAGTAGAAGAAACATTGATGGATTTCGGCTATACGTATGCTCCTAACCTCATCCATCAGGGGGAATCTGTTATCACTGAAATTTCGTCCGCACATGGTTACAAGAACTCAACATCGTCAAACAGTAATGAAGTAATTCATGGCCTTGAATTAATCTCACAACATTCAAAAAAAATGGCAAAAACTATACAAAGTAGTGAAAAATTGAAGAGCGCTTTGCAGACATTGGGCGCGTGCACACATGCGCGGAACAAGAACGTAGAAAGCGCACATATGTGCACGATGCGCGGCTGTTAGTGAAAAAATTCGCGCACCTGCTAAACAACACATTTATGAATGTGGTCAGCCTCCCAACTACTTAGGGTTTAGCTCCCAAGATGATTTGACCTCCAAATCTGGGATGGATCTGAATGGTGGGCTGGTCAAAGACCTAATAATTCCCTAAATGGCCTCTTTTCACACTACAAAGAAATTACACAATAACTCAATGCAATGCTATAAAAAGCCATGAATGCACCTCATTTTGTCAAGGAATTCAAAGTAATGTTATGCTGCCTATATTGTTTTAAGGACTCCATCCTTGACAAGAGCACATTGGCACCATTACATTGGGAAATCCATCTCACCATTGAGTGGATTTGCAAAGA
>JZKD02S2352653.1:363727-374214 GCA_000966675.3 Picea glauca | reverse complement strand
TTATATTTCAAATAGTTTTTTTAATATATTTTTTAATTTCTTTATCTCTTTTTGGGTTTTTTTTTTTAAATAAATTTGGTTTTTGTTATTTATTTTTATTTTCCAAAATTTTTCCTTGGCTATACAAAGTTTTTCTGGTTATAGTTTTTCTTAGAAAAAAATAACTCAAGACGTATTTTCTTGGCCTCGATAAAGGATGCCAATTTCCAATAACCACATTCACCCCTCCATTGAGCCAACAAAGTAGTAGATCATCTTTTATTTCCTGAGGAATGGAAGGATGTAGCAGTATTCGACCGACTACATGATGAGAAAAAAAACTTTCATCCATGAACTACTTCTATTTGGTACTTCCGATGAAAGTTGACAATCAATGCCAGTGGGAAGCCGAAAAAAGGGCTATTAGATGGGTGATTCGTGGAAGGTGGGAAAGAGGGGTTCAAGCTCTAAGCCCACATCTTCATCTTCTATTTGAGGCAGATACAATCGAGAGAGCAAGGCTAAAAGGCAAGTGAGGAGATATGAATTGAATCGGAAGCAATTCCCTGCGGAGCTACTATAGGAAGCTAAAACCAACCCTCCATTTTTTTTAATTTCTTTATTTTTTAATGTAAATTTAAAAAATTTAAAAAAATTATTTTTAAGCAATGATTTATGAGTCAATTTTGAATTGTTTATCGACGATGGTAGTCGTTGTCGAGGTCACAATTTCAATTAAGTTATAATTTTAACTCCAATTTTTTTTTGGTGCTACTGGTAGCATAGTTTTCGGTTCAAGGGCCAATTTTAAATTCTTTGTCCACAATGACATCATTTGGCAATGTAAAGGGTTTGAATGGGTATGAATTTTAATCACTGTAACAAAAAATGTGTTATTGGTAGCACCACTTTTTGATTTTGGGGTAAAAATAACCACTTTGAAAAAACGAGAACTCTAGAGAGTTCTCGTTAAGTTGGTAACTATGTTACAGTAGGAGAAAATCAGTTGATTGTTTTGGTTGATGTAGATGACATCATTTTTAAGGAAGTATAAACAAAATGTGCTAAGAGTTTGCAATAGAAACGAAAAAGGAATTTGAGATGTCTATGCTCGGTGAATTGTCATTAATTCTTGGATTACAAATCTCTCAATGTAACAAAGGCATATTTATTTCACAAACCAAGTTTATCAAGGAAATGTTGAAGAAATTCAGAATGGAAGACTATACACCAGTCAACACACCCATGGTCATAGGTTGTAAATTGAGCAAAAATGATGAATTTCCATAAGCAAATCAAACATTGTACATGTCAATGATTGACAACCTACTATATGTGACAACATCAAGGCCAGACCTTATGCAAGCAATAGGATAGGTTGCACAGTTTCAAGCTGCACCAAAATATACTCATGTGCAAGCAGTGAAAATGATATTCAAATATCTAAAGGGCACCCTGGAATTCAATTTATGATACTCAATAAGTGAATATCTTACTCTAACAGCATATATAGATGCAGATTGGGCAGACAATATTGACTATAGGAAAAACACAAGTGGAGGAGCATTCTTTCTAGGATACAATCTAGTGTCCTAATTGAGCAAGAAATAGTCTTTTGTTTCTCTATCCATCGTAGAGACTGAGTATATAGCAACAACATCAAGTTGCACACAAGTTCTTTGGATGAAGCAGACATTGAGAGATATTAAGATAGAATATGATCATACAGTCTCAATAATTTGTGACAACACAAGTGCAATAAATATTTCAAAGAATCTTGTTATGCACTCGAAAACAAAGAATATTCCAATCAAATATCACTTCTTAAGAGAACAAGTAGAATAATAAAATATCAAGATGTAATATATACCACCAAAGAACAAATTGTGGATATTTTCACAAAACCCCTTTCCAAAGAAACATTTGAATACCTCAGAGAGAAATTGGGAGCGATATCCATCTCATCTAGTCACTAATTGATTAAGGAGAAACACAAGCTTAGGGGGAGCACTCCTTTTCCATTGATGTCAAAGGGGGAGAATTGTAGACAAAGTTGTAGACAAAGGGTGAGATTTGCATACATGAGGAGAGTTGCACACTGGGGGAGAATTGCAGAAAAAGGAGGAGAGTTGCACACAGGGGGAGAATGATGCGTCTTAATGACATGATTGCCATCAATGGCAAAGGGGGAGATTGTTGAAAAAATTATTGTCATTGATGTCAAAGGAATTATATCATATAAGTATTCAAATACAAGTATCTCATGAAAAAGGTGACTTTACGTAAAAAGATGAATTCAAGATGAAGTTACAAGAAAATATGCGACTTTACGTAAAAAGGTGAATTCAAGATGAAGTTACGTGAAAAAAATGATTTTATATAGAAAGGTGAATTCAAAATAAAAAATGAAGTTACGTGAAACATGAGTATTAAAATATAAAAAAAGTGAATTAACGTAAAGAAGTAAAAAAAAAATGGTATTTTCCCATGGTATTTTGTAAAGTGAAATAAAAAAGAGGGAAATTAATTATTTAATTAATGGATTTCATATCTTTTTGAAAAAACATGACTCTTCATGTAGGGTTATGATAAAGTATAAAAGGAGAAGAATAATGTGAGAAAATGTGTTGGTGAAAATGTAATATTCTTATGAATAACATTTGAAGAAGTGGGAGGAGTGACTCCTGAATATCATTTGAGGAGTGACTCTTGAATATCATTCAAGGAGCGATGATTGAATATTAGCAAAGATTAGATTTGGTGTTCTAGAAAGTAGATCAAGAATTCTAGTAAGTAGATAAGATGTTCTAGCAAGTAGATCTGGTGTTCTAGCAAGTAGATCTAGCATTCTAGCAAGCAAAACTTGTAAATGCATATCTAAGGCAGAAGTAGCATAAAAAGTAAGAAGATATGGTGAAGGCAGAGCTAAGGTAGAAGAAATGAGTAGACTCGATGAAGATAGAAGCAACAAGAATACCTGTGAAGGAAATGCAGATGTTCAACCTCTAAAGAAGAATTTGCAAACTTGAAAGTAGGTTGGTGCCTACTAACATCAAGCAGTGGGGATTGATGTCTCCAGTAGGTAGGGAATAAATGTTGAGGAATAATAGAGAATAAATGTTTAGTAGTGGCATGGATAGCATGCAATGAATGATAAGTAGAAATAGTTGGCCAATTAATTTCTAGTGGTTTCCAGTATGTAGAATTGGAAAACCATAAATGGTTTATGGTTTTGTTATGCCTATTTATTGAGTGCTAGAGTTAGAGAAAAACAATGTGTGAGTTTTAACTTACTATTATGCTTCCAAAATTTCTTTGGAATCCTTATATTGTTGTTGAACACTCTTGTTGAAAGCATAAACACTATGTATTGTATTGTATTGAAACTATTTAGTTGTTGAATAACACATTGAACATGCTTTAGAGTGTGGGGTTTTTCTGTTGGAAGAGTTTTCCCCATAAAATCATTGTATAATGGTTTGTTGTTTCTTTCATTTATTTTCTGCTTATCATGTGCAACTATGTGTTTAAAGTTTTTTAGACAATCTTTTTAATATTATTTAGTGTAAGAAATATATTCCACACCTCTATTTTCTTTCATGGAATTGAATTTAAACTTAAACTCTACCTAAAAATATTTCCAAATTTAAACATAACAAATTAGTACTCATAAAAACCTAAAACCTAAGTCTTCACTTAATCAACCAATTCCTACCATATTTATGTAACAAGAGGTAATAATCTCTAACCCAAAATAATAATGTTTGTCAATTCATACAAGGGAGCACTCTTATAGAAACATAGATTCAATAACACATCAAACTATCCCATACACTCTTTTTCATACATCTCACATCCTTGGGTTTCTTGCCCTGTCCTTTTTAAAAATGATTTCTCTACCATTATCTCTATAACAGGGAAAGGAGAATCATTATTAAAATCTCAAATTTGGGCTTAATCATGTTAATTTGTGTGAAACTTTCTTGCGGAAATGTGTGCTTAGTATGGATTTGCGGGTTGGAAAAACCACTTGGCACTCAACTACAACGATGTAATTGATGAAGCAAACCTCCAAAAACCACTTGGCACTCAACTAAAATGATGTAATTGATGAAGGAAACCTCCAAAAACCACTTACCACTCAACTACAACGATGTAATTGATGAAGGAAACCTACAGTACCAATTCAAGACTTTGGCATACTAGTATGAAACAATAACACAACACATACAAAAATGTTTTTTTTTTCTAGTTACCAACCCTAAACAAGAACTTGAAGGAAACATCTGGTTCAAGAATTTAGCATACTAGTAGGAAACAATGGCATATCAGAGACAATAATGTTAACGCGATTTTGAAAAGCATGAGCTAATTCATCTAACATGGTGCAGTATCCACATAAGGGGTAAACCAATTTAATCTTAGACCCATTTAACATGGTGCAAATTATTCAAATTTCCTCACAAAAGAAGCTTTAAGAACAAAATCAAGAGTAAGTCTGACTTGCAGACCAACACTTCAAAAAAAAGCTTAAAAATGTTTTTGGCCACTTTAGATTAAGGGTGAAATAATGAAATTGAATCCCAACCTACACTTGTGAATTAATAAAAATGGTGATTGTTCAACGTTCATTTATCCAATCATTCAATAGGAAGAGCAAGCAAACAAGTCAGCTACCACATTGACATTCAAATGAAACCTCCAAATTGGTTTGTTTCTGTTACATATGCTTTTCTAAGGGTTGTTTTCAACAAACCTTCTTCCATTGGGTCAGATAATTTTCTTAATGGAATCCATTATCACAAAATCATTGATCAACCAACATAAATTTTTTAAAAATAACTAGATGTAAGACAACCATAAATTAGGTGCATTACACAAGCCTGTGATAGGATGATGGGACTGCTTACCAAGGTCATTATCAAAGATGCAATAGAGGAATCCTAGACCCTAGTATCCTAAACTACTCAATGTGTAATTCATGTCAACTCTATGACAATTCCAGTAGGTATTGATCTTGCTCTTTTAGTGTTGTGATGATATTCCTTTCAATTCTAGAAGCTATGCATCATTCTTATCAAATCTTAGATTGACCTTTGCAACTATGTTAGTCAAGGGTGATGATCTTGAAAGAAATCAATAGTTGATAATATCCATCCATATAATGTAAAGGAAAATAATACTATATAGCTATAAAAAACATTGTAAACAAAACAATTTCAAATGTCTTTTTTTTTACAACTTTTGACTTGTACATTGTAATATTCTTAGTTTAACCCCAGGGTATAATTGTATATGTGTACATATGATATTTTAGGTTCGTGAGTCAGTATGTTTTGGGATTGGAGTGTCTCTGTATGTATGTGATATTCCGCCAGAGAGTCTGTATGTTGAAATGTCGGTGAACCTAGCATTGTACATTGTAACCACACTCAAATACATTAATAACATACATCATGGTTGCAGACCAAGCCAGACAAAATAGTATGAGGGGCTAGGACTCCACAAGAGGGAAATGGGGTTAAGGGATTAAGGAAAACGGTGAGCCTAGCATTGTACATTGTAATCACACTCAAACACATTAATAAAATACATCATGGCTACAAACCAATTCAGACAAAAGAGTATGAGGGGCTCAGACTCCACAAGAGGGAAATGGGGCTAAGGGCTTAAGGAAAATGGGCTAAGCCCAAAAATATTAAAATATTACTAAGTCCTAAGTTATGATTTTATATAATTTCCTAAGTTTGTAAGTGAATACCTTGTGGGTTCTAGGTGAATCATGTGTGACTATTGGAAACAATTCTCCTTGGGTTTCTTTGGGAAAGGCTAGATCCATAGAGGGGGAATTGTCTGGGATAGGTTTCCCTTGGTGTGAGGCCTGGAGGGTATCTGGAGACTCCACGAGTGAAGTTGGAGCTCCTCGAACCACAACTTTGAGACTTCCTGTGCGACCTACATTGGAGCCCTGGAAAGGAAGTGGGACAAGTTGAGGGACTTTGGTGTAGAGAAGGGGGTATATTTCCTTGAGTTGTGCAAGTTGAGGAGAATGAGAGAATGTTGGCTGGAGTTGCTACTGAAGTTTGGTACCTTGGACTAGTTTGAGCCTAGTACTAACTGTGAGAATTTAGTTGACTCAGAGTGAGTGCCTTTTCCCCGGTGGAGGCATAGCTCCATCTTGGGGATGATTTGCTATTGAGAGACTAGAACAACAATCTCTATGATCAGGTGAAACATTTGAGGTCTGTAGCCAATTGCTGCTATTTACACAAGATAAGTGTTATGAATACAGTTTTATGTGCTTAATGTTATGTTTTATATATATTTTTTTGTTTGCTAGTTTGTTCGTGACCTGCGGGACTAACCTGTGGTTGAAAAACCGTGACTCAGGGGCATCTAAGCCTTCAAAATCACCCAGGGGTCGCACCTGGCCAGAGCCACACCAACCCTTAACATGGATGGATTTTTTGTACCAACAGGTTTCGAATTGGTGACTTTAACATCAGGGAGTGCCTTAACAACACACTTTGTCACCGACTGTCCTACACCTTGGGGACAATGCCGTGTTTTATATTATTTACATATGCTATTTATGATTTATATGTACTTATGCAAGTTCACATTATTGTTATTATCATGTTATATGCCGCATTTCATGACAATATGCATATGCATTCATAAGAGACATAATTTTGGTACTAGGGGTACCTTGTTGAGAAATTATAGGTGGTAAGGTGACGAGGATGTATAATTAATGATATCAAAGTTATTAAAGTATGACAAATACGATTCATATTTAAAGAAATTCAAAATGTACATGTGATCACTAATAATGTAACTGAGCATAGAGTTGGGGTGTTATTTTTAACCATTTGAGGAAAAAAAATGAAATTGCACTATTGACTTGATAAGACAATTTTTTTCGCCACTTAAACCAAGCAATGTATATGATCATTCAACCTTTCTTGTAACTAATATCAACTTTTGCAAGAAATCCAAAGTAGACACTAACACCAACAAACTTCAGAACATTGAAGCATGATTTAAAATAGTAAGTAGTTCAAAATACATGATTAAGATCAAAAGCTGACCAAAGACACCTAAAGATAACAAAGTTATAATTTGTAGCTATCCCCTCTTAATGTATCTCTTATGTATGCTATGAAAATGTGCAATATCAAAAAATGTATTACAACTGATAAAAAGTAGCCAAAATATAAGAATTTTCGTTTGTGTTGTTGATGGACTCTTGTCTACTAGTGATGTTTATGAGGGACCAAGATGTACATGTGATGAATGCCAATGACAATCGTGCTATTCTTGCACAATTGAATCCAGAGACAAATTCCAGTACAAAGTAGCACTATAGTCATCGAAAAGGAGATGGGTAGGATAGACTTGGTACAAGGGAGGCCGTCACAAGGTTAGAATTAGAAGATATAACAGAGAAACCTCCTACGATTTCTATATCGATTGAAGCCCATGGAAACAATGAATCACAATTACCAGTTCTAAGTGGATATTTTCTTGATGCACCTTCAGTCCTCAACACCTATTATGTTCCCTAAATACATGAGCTCTGTCAATCCAAATTCACACTTTTCCTCCTTGGAAAAAAGCGACTGCTCCTCCATAATGGTGAGAATATCATCCACATGCCCTAGATGTTCCTTCCACGTCTTAATGTAGATCAGAATATCATCAAAGAACACCAATAGGAACCCTCTCAGCTTTTTGTTGAAGATATAGTTCATACATGACTAGAAGGTAGCTGGTGCGTTAGTCAACCCAAAGGGCATGACTACAAACTCATAGTGACCATAGTGACATTGTTGGGTATGTGTTATATTCTTTGCACGACTAGCTCTAGTGTTTGCTACTGCTACATTGCATCGGGTGCGCAGGAGAGTTTGAGGGGGGGTGATATCCCCCCTGTGAGGGGGTTCAGGGGTAGCGCCCCTGAGTAAATTTTTTCCCTTGGGAAACATGTCACATTTTTTTGCCTTGTTTTTTGTGTTGCCACGATTTTCATGTCCATTGTTGGGTAGTTTTTCGGCACATGGTTTTTTTCAATGGTTTTCTATTTCCAGTTAATGAATTAGGGTTGTTGACTAATCCAAGTCATTGGGTTATGGTTTTGGATGCCGCTGGATCCTATATGTATATTTAATTGTAAACAATGTATCACAATGAATGAATATAGAATATGTTGGTTTTCCCGGTTTGGGTTTCCAGGGGAAAAATTTTCTGCGTAATGTGTGTATTTGCCATTGTATATTTTATGTTCTTTTATTGAAAATCTATTTGTAGTAAAATATTGTACAAGGTTAAAATCTACATTTGGTATCAAAGCTTTGTTAGCTTCAGGGGGACGCCTTTGTGGTCAAGGGTTTGGCTCAGGACTGTGATAAGCCTTGTTACAGTGGGAGATCTATGGTATTGATTTTTTAGGTGAAAATAAATTATGAGAAATTAGAAAATGGAGATCGAGAAGTTTAATGGCAAAAGTTTTGAGCTGTGGAAGCTCAATATGGAAGATCTGTTGGTGGACAGAGAACAGTGGGTTGCGATGGATCCATGTACTGCACCTACAAGAACTTCAACATATGACTGGAAAAATTTGGATCAGAAGGCGAAGAGCACAATCTGACCGTGTCTCTCAGATTGAGTATTACTGATTGTGTCAGAGGAAGCTACAACCAAATATTTATGGGATAAGTTGTGGAAGCTGTATAAGTCTAAGTCACTAGTCAATAAACTATTCCTGAGAAAGACGTTGTATAACATGAGGATGAGAGAAGGAGACTCAATGACAGAGCATTTGAACACCTTCAATACTGTGCTAAGTCAGTTAGTATTTGTTGAGATTAAAATTTCAGATGAAGATAAGTGTATCAATTTACTATTCTCTTTACTAGATTCGTGGGATAGTCTGGTTGTGGCCATAGGTAGTAATAAAACTGCCTTGAATTTTGATGAAGTGGTCTCATCCTTGTTGTCATAGGAGATGAGACAAAAGAACATGGAAGGACATAGCACATATGCATTTTTTGCAAGAGGACTCTCCCATGAAAGAAATAGATCTAAGTCCTCAAGTGGGATATATAAGTATAAGAGAAGATCTAAGTCTCCCAGAAAGTTTGTAAAGGTATGCTGGAGATGTGGAAAAGAAGGGAACTAAAAGAAGCAGTGTAGATCCAAAGTTGAGAAAAATAATGGATCTGAAGAATATCCTTCTATAGAAAAAAGACCTCCAACGAAGAAGGAGGGGATGTGTACTTGGATTCTTCAAGCACACATCTAGATCATGAGGCATGGTTGGTTGACTCAGGTGCATCCTTTCATACAAATCTCAATAGGAAGTGGTTCTGTGAATATGAAAGTTATGATGGAGGTAATGTTTTCCTGGGTGATGACTCGACATCCAGAATCATAGGTCAAGGAAAAGTTAAGTTGAGGCTCATAGATGGAAGGATTAGAACACTACCTGGTGTTTTGCACATCCCAAGATTGGCCAAAAATTTGTTTTTTGTAAGAAAAATGGACGATGCAAGGGTAAAAACAATATTTGAAAAGGAAACCTGCAGGATGGTTCGAGGAGCAATGGTGTTGCTGAAGGGAGTTCGGTTTGGAACTTTGTATAAGATGCAAGGAAGCAGTATTAGTGATGGATGTAATAGTTCCATTTTTCCTGATATTGGAGTTGAAGAAGAAAGAAATCCTATAGTCTCTAGAGAAGAGGTTATGCTGTGGCATAAAAGATTGGGGCATATCGGAGAGAAGGGTCTTTGACTACTACACGGTAAAGGTATGGTTGAAGGTATGTCTATATGCTCTCTAGATTTTGATTTCTATAAAAAATATGTATATGGAAAGAAAAATCGAGTAAGATTACCCTATGGTGCAACGAGGGAAGAAGGAATTTTACATCTAGTTCATAGTGATGTGTTTGGACCTGTGTCAGTTCCATCATTGGGAAAATATGTGTACT
The DNA here is from genome assembly GCA_000966675.3 of Picea glauca. Taxonomy (NCBI): domain Eukaryota; kingdom Viridiplantae; phylum Streptophyta; class Pinopsida; order Pinales; family Pinaceae; genus Picea; species Picea glauca. The sequence goes on along the minus strand of JZKD02S2352653.1, from coordinate 364,244 downwards.
ATGTCTGATTTATAGATGACTTCTCGAGGAATACTTGGATATATTTCCTCAGGAAGAAATCTGAAGTCTTTGACAGGTTTAAAGAGTTTAAGGCTCCTATTGAGAATTAAACAGAGAAAATAATTAAGGTGTCAAGGACAGATAATGGCAGAGAGTTCTTCGAGAATAAATTTGAAGAATTTTGTAAGTAGTGTGGTATAGCAAGGCAGTAGACTACTCTGTATACACCTCATCAGAATGGAGTTACAGAAAGGATGAACATGACGCTGATGGAAAAACCCAAGTGCATGCTCAGTGGTGCTGGGTTAGGGAAAAAATTTTGGGCAGAGGTAGTGGGTACTGCATGTTACCTGGTCAACAGATCACCCTCATCAGTATTGGATGACAAGACTCCATAACATGTATGGACTGGTAGGAAACCTTCTCTCACACATCTCAAGGTATTTGGCTGTGAGGCCTATGTTCATGTTCCAAAGGAAAACATGAGTAAGCTAGATAATAAGGCTGAAAAGTGTAT
>JZKD02S2352653.1:298438-344251 GCA_000966675.3 Picea glauca | reverse complement strand
CCATTACGAGCGTTCTAAGTTGCCTCTATGAGTTCTGAGTTGTTCTAAGCCTTCTTTGGATCCTTTTTGGATCACGCCTTACCACTGAGAGCCTTTTGGACCACCAAAATATTTCATCAATGAACAGGTAAGTGAGGGAAGAGTCTCCTCACTTTGTCCTTCTCGACCCACTTTGCCTTTCTTGGATGTGTGCCTTTTAAGCCTACTCGAAGATAATCAACATCACCCTTGCGTGAAATCCTCATCCTCCTGTCTAGGATGATATCTTCTTATAGCTCATCCAAGTACTTAGGTGCAAATTCATCAACTGAAGGTATTGAAACTTCCTCATCTTGATCCATGATCATGGGAGGCTAAAAAAGTTTCAAGTTCTCAACATTCACAATTGAGTAGATCTGCATGTAAGGTTGAAGATCCAGATGAAAAGCATTGGTACCACTTTTCTCCAAGATAGTGAAGGGTCCATAACGAATGGGCTTGAGTTTCTTACCTTCACCCTTCAATCTCTCCTTGCTGATGTGAAGCCATAGCCGATCTCCAACCTAGAACTGATGATCAACCCTGTGCTTGTCATGTTGAGATTTATACTGTGCTTGACTTTTCTCCCACTGTTCCCTGACTACCTGGTGTATCTGCTAGATCCTATGGATGAACTTGCAGGCTCTATCCTCTGTTCATTCTTCATTCACATCAATATTTCTCCCATACATTAAATCCAAAGGAAACTTTGGTAAGTACCCAAAACATGTCTCTAAAGGTGAAATCTGAGTGGATGAATGTAAAGCTCGGTTGTACGCATGTTGTACATAGGGTATCTGTTCATCCCATAAATTAGGATGCTTGCTACAGTAGCCTCGAAGCAAAAGTACCACTGTTTGGTTTACCACCTCTGTCTGTTCATCGGTCTATGGATGGAAAGTAGTGCTCTTCTTCAATTTGGTGTTCATCCTCCTCCACAAGCTAGTCCAAAAGTCCCCAAGGAATCGAGTATCTCGATCCGAGACAATGGATGTCAGTAGTCCAAGGTGAACCCAAACATACTGAAAGAAGAGATTAGCAGTCTGCTCAACAATGATATGATTTTTACATGGCATCAAGATACACATCTTGCTAAACCTATCCACTACAACATACTAATAATCATGACCCCCTTTGGTCATTGGTAAACCCCCCTACAAAATCCATGGAGACACTTTCCCATGGATGGGATGGAACATGAAGTGGTGAATATAGCCCTAGTTTTCTATTAGTGGGCTTACAAGTAGAACACATCACACACCCCTTTACATATTTAGTTACAATTGCTTTTATTTGAGGCCAGTAACAAAACCTCTGGAAATGAGCCATAGTTTTTCCTACCGAAAAATGCACAGACACAAGAGAAGTGTGAGCTTCTCGTATTACATGGACTCATTCACTTGTAGGAATACATAGCTTTCCAAGATGGTAGATTAGTTTTCCCTGCAGACAATAGTTCTCTACCTGTGCACCAAGGGTTAGCTTCGCATATACTTCTTTAAAATATTCATTGATGGCATATTGTTCTACATAGATATCATGAGATAAATAAGTATTCTTCAAAAAAATAGAAGCAACAATAAGAGGTCTAGAAATCATATCAGCTACCTTGTTACTTGTACCCTTTTTGTACTTGATTACCAAATGAAATTGTTGTAGAAAACCCATCCACCTGTAGTGTTGATATTGTTGCAATTTGGTCTGTGCTTGAAGATACTGTAAGGGTTGGTGATTTGTATGTATGATTGTTTCCTTCCCTAACAAGTAATGCTTTCATTTCTTTAATCTCTAGACTAATGCATACAACTCTTTATCATATGTAGTATAGTTAACAACAACTTGGTTAAAATTTTCAGAGTGGTAATAGATAGGCTTACGATATTGCATCAATACTGCACTCATGGCTTATCCGCTAGCATCTGTCTTGATCTCAAAAGGCTGTTGAAGATTCGACAGTGCTAATATTGGTGCGGTACTGATCTTCTCCTTCAAAATGTTGAAATATTTTTGTTGTTTTCATTCCCACTGAAAAGTGTTCTTCACACTGGTTAAGGCATGCAAAGGAGCTGCTATAAAGGATAAGTTGGGAGTGAATCTCTGCCAATACTAGACTACACCTAAGAAGCTTTAGACTTCGGTTACACTTTTTGACTCATGCCATTTTACAATTACTTCAATTTTGGAAGGATCAATTTTCAATGTCCTCCTCCTACAATATGACCTAAGTATACAAGTGCAGTCTTGCCAAATTCACATTTAGAAAATTTTACATACAAATTTTCTCTTTTCAAAGTATCCAATACTTGTTTTACATTGCTCACATGCTCATCCCAAGTCCCGCTAAAAAAAAAATGTCGTCTAAATATACAATCACAAAGTCATCTAGGAAAGGCCTGAATACATCATTAATCACATGCATGAAAGTTGTCGGAGCATTACAAAGCCCAAGTGACATAACTAACCACTCAAACAATCCCTGTTTGGTTTTAAAGGAAATTTTCCATGCATCCTGTTGTGCAGCTCTGATTTGATGATATCCACTGTGCAAATCCAACTTAGTGAAATAAACAACATTCTTCAATTGATCAAGTAAATCATCTATGCAAGGAAGAGGGTATTGATTTTTCATCGTGATTTTATTTAAAGCTAGGTAATTGACACACATTCGCCATGTGCCATCTTTCTTTGGCACCATCATGATTGGAGAACCACAAGGAGATGAACTGGGCCTAATGACCCCTTGAACCAATAAGCCCCATACCTACTTCTTGATCTCTGTCATCTCCACAACTGACATCCTGTACATGCCCACATTAGGAAGAGGAGAATCTTGTTGAAGATGTATCTCGTGTTGATTTCCCTCTTAGGAGGTAATCCATCTAGTTCCTGAAAAATATCATCATACTTAGAAAGAATATTAATTAATTCCTTTTTATGAGATGGATCACACCCTTGGAAAGCGTCGGGTGTCCTGAAATATTTCTCTCTGATGACCATGAGTACATATCTCTTATTAGTGTTTGCGAGTCTCTTCATTTGCTCTGCACTAACAAGTGTTGTATTTACCCTCATGCTGTGAGCTCTAACAATATATTCCACTACCCCTTTAGTAAGGTGGTATTTGTTCTCATGACGAAAGAAGATTGCTTTTCTATCATAAAGATAAGGACTTCCCAACACTATGCCACATATATCAAGTGGTACAACATCCAAATCCACTTCATCAATCAACTTTTAAGCAATAGAAAATTTAATCCTACATTGTTTGGTGACATTAAGTTTTTCTTTATCACATACCCAACCAAGAGGATAAGGCTTCGGATGTGGTTTCATTTCAAGACCCGTCTTCTTGACAAGTGCTTCAGATATTAAGCTTACTTTGGAACCCAGATAAAATAATTTATCTATCTTAGTATGTTTAGATACAACTCTTATATGAAATAACTCATTCCTCTTTCGCTCATCAACATGAGATTCATCAATGGAACTAGAACTAGCATGAAGATAGTCTTTACCTTGTACTCCAATCACTGTGATCTTTCCTTCATCCCCTGAATCAGAACCAAGATCTTGTTGCACTGTAGAAACAGTCTTTGTATTCCCCTTTCCACCGAATTGTTTCAGTTTCTTTTCTGGATGCAGTTTCCAACATTGTTCTTCTTGTCACTATAGTGGTCTTCTTTTCCTTCATTTTAAACTTCTTAAAAGTCTTTTGTGGGAAATTGGAAGGTTTCTTTGTGAGATCTTATTGAACATGTTTCCCCCTATTCTCAAGCTAAGTGGCTTGCACACAAACTTCGTCAAGACTAGTGGGGTCAAACAAGAGAAAAGTATGATGAATATAACTGTGAAGTGCGCCAATATAGTTCATTAAAGTTTCATAAGAATCCAAAGGAATGTTCAATGAAAGAGCTTTCTTCCTAAATTCTTATATGAAAAATTGTACAATTTAACCTTTACTTTGCCTTAAAGTTTTCCATTCCATCATTGCTTTATGTAAATACCCTAATGGATAAAATTGCTTGCTTATTGCTGATTTAAATTACGACCATGAGGAAAGAATATTACCACACTTACTTCTGTCCTGAAGCTTGCTCTCCCACCATACGAGAACAGTGCCTTCCAACCGAAGAGAAGCCATTTGCACTTTAACTTCCTCTTCATCAATATGATGGAAATGACAATACACTTCAACCTGTCAGATCTAATTATCTAGCTTTTCAGGATTAACATCTCCATTAAACATAAGTAAACCAAATTTTACATCAAGCTTTAATAATGGTTTCTTAAAAGAGGCTTTATGGAGTGAATGATGAGAATGATGAGAATGCTCAGAGGAATAAGAACTAGAACTTGAAGGTGAAGATGGAGGCTCAGGAGGATCTCCTCCAGACCCTTGGTTTATCAAAGCATCATCATCTTCACATGCTTCCTTTTTCTTCCCTTTCTTCTCCATCCTCTTCTCGTAATCTCCATACATTCGTTCGACCATTTTTGACATGTGATAAAAGACCATGTGAAAGTTTTTCTCATGGTCATCATGCTTGTCCTCTTCTGCCATTTTCTTCCTTATGGATGCACGACCAACTTCGGGATTGAAATTCTTAAGAGTTCCTTCACCCTGCTTATGCTTGGCCCTAGTAAGCATTCACACTCAACAATTCAAGTCAAAGAAGACTGATCTGATACCAACATGATCCAAGATCTTTTCATCGTGACTTATAAAGAATTGCATTAAATGAGCATAAATTAAAGTGCACCATTAAAGAAGGGAAAACTGAAAAATGAAGAGACATAAGCATCAAATCTGAACAGAAAAATTGATACGAAGTTCGTCCCTAGTGGACTACGTCTTCGGGTCTTGCTCTCAAATGGGTAGGCTCTTTCATTAACTCCGCAAAATAATTTAGAAAAATACATAACTATACCTCATTCTGAAATCAAGTTGCAGAAATAATGATCAGATTAGAAAACAGACAACACCACTAAATTCGTGGCATCAAATTACCCAAAAATGACTTTCTCCACGCCTCGATCCGACTCTGGCACTCCCAGGCCCAAGAAGAATTTTGTCTCGGTTTTTATGCCCTTTGCAACCTGCAATAATGACTGTACCTCCCTAAAAAATCATGCCCAACGGTCATACGTTTCGCACCTCCTCCTCCCGTGACTGGGAGGAACCACCTTTTAGTAAAAAATGCAGGCGATATGTACCAAGTGGTAACCGCGACCTAGTGGTTAGGGGTGGAAGTGTTAAGGCGTGGGCAAAGGCGGAGGTTCCGAGGTCGATCCCCATGGACTCCATTTTTGGTTTATTTGTTATATGAGTTATATAATATATGTATCCGTTCCGCTAACTTTAGCAATGCCACTAGAATGTCTTCTAATGAGATTTAATGATGACTATAGTTGGCGTGGTCTGCTAGATTTGACGGACCTGCCACTATTTTTTTTGTTTCAAAATTCGTTCACGGGCCGTCCTTGGGCATTTCTTGCCTGCCACATGGCAGCCCCTGATTAGGCCATGTGGCGGCCTCTCATTGGACCATGCTGCCCCCTACCAAGTCAGCATGCCACGTCAGCCGTATGAACTATGCACACTGCCATGTGGCTCACTTTGATTGGTCCACGGATCGGTCCAAAAAGACAATAACCGGGTGACACATGGCATCCTCTGGTGCTTCCACGTGATCATGCCACCATCAACATGCCACTTCCCTGCTTCTTCCACATGCGATGTATGGACAATGATATCATCCGAATGGATGTTGACGTCAGTAGTACAAATGTTGACTCATCCCCTGCTGATTAGGCTAGGTTGACCAAACTTTGATCACGAATATCTTTCAGTTCGTAACATCCGTTTGATGAGCTGTTTGCACCATTAGAAAGCTTGCGACACATTCTTTGCGATCATACCATTTTCACTAAGTTTTTCCCTTTCTATATTTGCTAGATCCATTATGAGCATTCTGAGCTACCTTTGTGAGTTATGAATTGTTCTAAGCCTTCTCTGGATCCTTTTTGGATCAGAAACCGAGATGAGATTTCTCATGGGTTTGAAAGTGCTAGACTCAGATCGAGGCATGGAGACAATCATTTTTGGGTAATTCGATGCCAAGAATTTAATGGTGTTGTTTTTTTTTTCTGATCAGAGCAAAGCTTCTGCAACTTAACTCCAGAATGAGGTATACTTATGTATTTTGCCAAATTATTTTGCTGAGTTAATAAAAAGGCGTACCCATTTGAGAGCAAGACACAGAGACGTAGTCTACTAAGGAAGAAATTCGTTATCAAGTTTTTTGTGTTCAGATCTGATGCATATGTCTCTTCATTATTGAGTTATTCCTTCTTTATGGTGCACTTCATTTTATACTCATTTAATACAATTCTTTAATAAGTCACATCGATGAAAAGATCCCAAAACACATTGACATATGAACGTTTTGAGGAGAATGAGGCCTTGACCATGAGGAGATGGCCTAGATGATTGACATGTGGCCTTTGGAGGCCTAACAATGCTTCTCCAACACCAACGACTTGCTCCTAGTGTCAAAACGTCCCCTAAAGGGGTGATGTCACCTTAAGTTAGGGATTTTTTTTGTGTAAAAGTGAATTTAAAGTTGAATGCTTTAATATTATTTGTGTAAAGGGGAAATTTTAGGGTTGTTGACCCCTAATCTTATGGTTTACCCTAAAATTATGTGGACAAACTATGTTAGTGACATTTTGTATAATTAGAGACCATAAGATCTCATTTGGAATCATAACTCTCTCATTGTGAGAGGTATTGGACTGAAATTTTCATTATCTTTGGCTAGTTTCTATCTTGTTCTCTTGTGTATGGCTATATTATTGGTTATTGGTTGATGGAAGGGATGCACTAGCTTTGGAAGGCTCTTCTTTTGCTATTGTGGTGGTTTGTCTTAGCATTTTTCCTTGGATTGGTAAGGATTTTACTTTGTGCTATTTGTTGTTATTCAAGTCAAGGTTATTTTGCTAGATCTTGGTGGGAAGTATAAGTGCATGCACCCCCACCTTAGCTTCCATCATTCTATGCTTAAGTATTGTTGGTTTAACAAGGGTTTGCTAAGATAAGTATAATTGCATACACCCTCTTAGCTTAAACCCTAGCTAGAGATACCTGCCTTGGGGAGTAAGAGGATTTACACCCCCAAGGAGGTAGTACCCCTATCTCTTTCTTTGCTTAAATCCATTAACCCAATCATTAAAGGAAATAGTCATTAATTGTTGCATTCGAGAAATAAATTGCTGCCTTGGTAAACGTGAAATTTTCAAGTTTTAAAGATATCTCTTTTGGAAGTTGTTCCTTGAGCCTTTGGCTCTCTTGCCTCATTGAGGCGTCTACTTTCAACCATTAATTTGTTGTTGTTACAACTAAATTTTACATCCATAAGGCTGCATAAAACCTAACCCTTTAACCCTTAATAACTCCTAAACTAACCCTAGAACTAACCCCTAACTTTTCCTTAACTCTCTACTAACCCTAGCACACTTGTGGGGCTAGTTAAAGGTGGTTTTCATTGGCTTATTTTTCTTCTATTAAGCTTGGTTTGCTACAACCATAAGGATTATAAATATCATTGTAGTTAGTTTTTTTTTGTTTCAACCTTGCTTTTGTGCTAAAGTGGTGCTTATTCATTGTTGGGTTAAGCTAAGCTTTCACTAGTTTATATCTTGCTTATTCAATCATACCTTTAGTACTTATATTGCAACCTTTATTATCTTCTATGTGTTGATATATATCATTTAATTTTTCTGCAGTTAGGGACAATAAGATTAACTTGTTTTTCCAACTAACATATTACAAGAATCCTTCGTTTTCATTGTGTCTCGGGCAGGTACTTTACTCTCAACAGATCATTCAAATATTTTGGAAACCTTTAAACCTTCCCAAGACTCTTTTCCAAGCCCTTTCTACCATTTAGAATTGACCTCTAGGGACATCCATTCATACTTATGATTTTCCATTTCATTTCCCCCTAAGGTCACCAAGATTCACCCCTTGAGGTGACTATACCACCTCTAAAGTGACGAGAACTCGTGCCTAAGGTGACAGTGGGTAGGTTCTCTCCTAGTTTTCACCAATTGGTGGTTGGGTCGAGCTTTTCCCAACCTACAATTTGCATGATAACAATCGAAACAATTGTAGGAGTTTCATAAGAGTCTGTTGTTGGTCTCTAAACATTTCTTCCTGTCTCTTGGAAGCTTCTACCTAGTTCTGGTTAGATTCCATTAGTATTCTAAGCACCGGATCTTGTGTAACTTCTGGGTTATTCCCCATGTTTCCATTGGTTTTTGACTCTGTATGGATTGCTTCCACCTCTCTTTCTGGTGAATTTCGTGAAGGTCCTCCGTGACCCTTCTTATTTGTCATCAATAATAGGTTGGAAGAATCATAAGCTTTGATACCACTATAATATTCCCAACTGGGTTGGGTGGAAATTTCACATTGCTAACCCTTTTTAAACATATTACTCAATGAAGAATATTGTCAAATAGATAACAAACATTCATTACATAAAATTTAGAGCAGATAACTATGGCATTATTATGGATGGAAAAACTTCTAGAATTAGTACAATGACAACTATTGGCTGTAATAACAGCTGCAGAATGCTACTAAGCACACAAACTATTGACTGCTAGGCAGCTACACAATCTATAGAAAACACACAAGAAACCTAGTATGATGCCAATCGATGAAGCCAAGGCTCTCCAAGCCTTACTCTGCTCTACTCTACTCCAACAATGCTGATTTGCAATCAACCCTCTTGGCACCTATGGATCTGAAACTCGACCTCTTCCTGCAAATCACCGCAGACACCTTGTGCAAGACGATATGCTTTTCAACTCCCTCCAATATGAAATCAAGCACAAAATGAACTCTAATGAGAACTTTAGATGAATCATCCTCTTGTCTATCTAGGGTGGATATTTCACCACCAAAACTAAACTTGCAGTGGAAGGGTTTTTCCCAAAACCCCAACAAAAACGATGGCTACAAGAGCACCCAATAAGATATCAAGTAATAATGTCAAAGTGAGAGACTTCCCCTACTATTTATCCTTCTTATGATTCTTCTAGATCTTTCTTCCTTTGACCAAATCAAACCCTTACTTAACTCCCTTTCAATATAATTATTTATTTTATTTAATTATCTCTTTCTTGCTTTGACCAAATCAAATCCTTACTTAACTCTCTTTCAATAAAATGTAATTGTTTATTTTATTTAATTATCTCCTTAGGGTTTGATGCATTGAATCCCTTTTTTTTTTGTTGACTATAGCCTACGGATTTGTACAGGATAATGAGTTATTAATTGGAAAGGGCCATTAGATATTCCTAAGTCCTAAGTTATGATTTCATTAAAGTATGAGCTTGGTGGGAAATGGAAAAAAATAAAGTATTTTCCATTGTTACCATTGCATATTGGGTTGGGAGTCTGAGCTAGGGAGCCATTGATACCCTGTGACTTGAATACCTTGTGGGTTCTAGGTGAATCCTATGTGACTATTGAGAACAATTCTCCTTGGGTTGCTTTGGGGAAGGCTAGATCCCTAGAGGGGAAATTGTCTAGGATATGTTTCCCTTGGTGTGAGGCCTAGAGGGTATCTGGAGACTCCACGAGTGTAGTTAGATCTCCTCGAGCCACAACTTTGAGACTTCCTGTGCAAGTTACATTGGAGCCCTGGAAAGGAAGTGAGACAACTTGAGGGACTGATATGTAGAGAATGGGGTAGACTTCCTTGAGTTGTGCAAGTTGAGGGGAATGAGAGAATGTTGGTTGGAGTTGCTACTGAAGTTTGGTACCTTGTCCTAGTTTGAGCTGAGTACTAACTGTAAGACTTTAGTTGACTCAAGTGAGTGCATTTTCCTTGGTGGAACCATAGCTCCATCTCAAAGATGACTTGTTGTTGAGAGAACTAGAACAACAATGTCTATGACTAGGTGGAACGTTTGAGGTCTGTAACCAGTTAATGCCATTTACACAAGATAAGTGTTATGAATATGGTTTTATTTACTTAATACAATGTTTTATCTTATGTACATATGTTATTTATGATTTATATGTACTTATGCATGTTCACATTGTTGTTATTATCATGTTATATGATGCATTTCATGACAATGTGTATATGCATTCATAAGAAATATAATTATAGTAGTAGGGGTACCTTGTTGAGAAATTATAGAAGATAAGGTGACTAGGATGTATAATTAATGATATCAAAGTTATTAATGACAAATACAATTCAGATTTAAAGAAATTTAAAATGTGAATCCAATCACTAATAATGTAACTTAGCATAGAGCTTCCTGTGTTACTTTTAACCATTTTATGAAAAAAATGAAATTGCACTATTGAGTTATAAAACAATTTTTTACCACTCACACCAAGCAATGTATATGAAATTGCACTATCGACTTATAGAATTTTTTTTACCACTCACACCAAGCAATGTATATGATTATTCAACCTTGACCAAAGACACCTCAAGATAACGCAGTTATAATTTGTAGCTATTCCCTCTTAATGTATCTCTTATGTATGCTGTGAAAATGTGCAATATCGGAAAATGTATTACCGCTAATAAAAAGTAGCCAAAATGATCTAGGTGAATATCGGTAGCCACCCACCTTTTTCAACTGGCTCAAAACAATTTTCTGACAATTTTGGTAATTTACTATTTTTAGTAGTTTTTAACTTCTAGGGTCATTTTGAGGGCCTAAATGAAGGTTTTTCGGGATCAAGCTTCTCAATAATAGTCGAAGGCATGATTGAGCCCCCAAAATGAATCTCCTCGATGATACCTTTCCAACAGGCTATCATGCGCCTAAAAGAGAGATCGTATGCAAAAGTTACGACCCCGGGAAGTTGATGTACTAACTTACCTAAACGGGCCCACATGACTTTTGGTGCTTCATCTTCTAGGGTTAGGTTTTTGAATGTTTAGGGTTTTTGGCATTCCTGGTTATTGTAAAAAAGGCCTTTAGAGCCTCATTGTAATCATCTTCTTGCAAATGCGAGTAGCCGTCACATCTCTTCTCAGAGATAAGCTACCACCATTCTAGTGAGTCTTTCACTCTGTATTTTTACAGTCTATGTACATTTATTTCATTAATAGAAATCGTGTATTACTGTATATCTGTGACTCTTGTTATATTTCCGATATATCTCTGTTATATTGTTGCCTCTCTTGCAATATCTCTTAATATTTTTGTGTTATATCTCCGCTCTCATTTCGTGTCGAAAATAATCCAGATCACAAAATATAAGAATTTTCGTTTGCGTTGTTGATGGGCTCTTGTCTACTGGTGATGTCCATTGAATCCTGAGACAAATTCCAGTAGAAAGTAGCACTGTAGTCATCCAAAAAAATTACCTGAATCTGGAGATAAATTCAAAAGCCATTAGATTGAGAAAGTAGAAAGTAATGGAAAGTAGAAAATAGAAGCCATTACAAATTCAGTAGAAAGTAGCATTGTAGTCATGGAAAAGGAGAAGCCATTACATTAAGATAGTTGGTATGAGTTTAACATGCCACTCAAAGGAATTGAACTTTGGTGGGAAAAATAATAATCATTCCTCCCAACCATCCAAACTAAACATAATTGATAATCTCACATATCTATTTTAAATGTTCATCTTTTGACTTCAATTTATTTACTAAATTAACATAAATCAACATAAACAAACATGATCATAATGTATGGATTTAAACATAAATTTTCACTAATCAAAAAATTAAGATTTTTTAAATTGCAAGTCGGTTATGCCTCTGATTTTAATTGTTTACAAAGTCAGCATGAACATTATCTATGAATTTGACCATAGGTTTTCATGAAAAAAATTATGATTTTTTTAAATGGCAGGTCTGTTCTTACTCTGACTTCAATTTGTGTTTACAATTCCACATAAACCTGATCTATGGATTTGAACTAGGTTTTCATTTAAAAGAATTATGAATCTTTTACTTGCACGTCTGTTCATCCTTTGACTTCAGTTTCTTTACAAAGTCAACATAAACCTGATATATGAATTTGAACATACGTTTTTATTAACAAAAACATTATGTTTTTTTTAATTATGACCTGCTTTGTTAGGTAACTATCTCGGGATGATGACCATCCCGCAGATTAGCTTAGGACAATGCCCAAAATTTATTGTGACTTGTTAGCTCAGGAGGATGACCAAAACTTATTGTAACATTGTAGTTTAAATATTTTAATTTATTTTTTATTTTTTAATTTTTATTGAGTTTATTTAAAATATGGTTAAAAATTTAGAAGAATTGTAAATATTAATTGTTCAAATTGTATAATTAGAGTGTAATTAAGATTTTTAGAGTGTTGAATTTAATTATATATTTAAAAATACAATTTAAACAATATAAAATTGCAATTTCACTAACAATTACATAAACTATTTCCAATAATAATTGTTTAAAAAATATAAAAATAAAATATTTAGATTTATTCTATGTTCTTTAACTCAATCAAATCAATAAATTTTTCTAATCTTTTAATCTTAAAATATTACTTCATCTTAAAAACTGACTCTTATCCTAACTAAAATCTTCAAAAATCCACACTATCTATCGAGCTACGAAGCTATCAACTTAGGACAACTTCCTATCTTCAAAAATCTCTTCTCTTTAACTTGACTTTCAAATATACATGCTCCACAACCCTTCTCTTGGTATTTTACCTAGAAACCCTAACAGGCCAACAAACTTCATACCAACTAGTAGAAATAAAACATACATGCTCCACAACCCTTCTCTTGGTATTCTACCTAGAAACCCTAACAGGTCAACAAACTTAAGACCAAATAGTAAAAATAAAGCATGATTCAAAATACTAAGTAATTCAAAAGGTTGATTATAAAAAAGGGTTAACCAAATACACCTATAAATAACACAGTTATATTTGTTTACAAAATGGACATAAACCTAAGTAATTCAAAAGGCTGATTATAAAAAAATGGTTTATCAAAGACACACAAAGATAACACAGTTATATTTGTTTACAAGTTCAACATAAACCTGATCTATTTGAAGTTTGAACAAGGGTTTTCATAAAACAAAAAATTATGAATTTTCAAACTGCTGTTCATCCTTTGACTTACATTTGTTTACAAAGTCGACATAAACCTGATCTATGAATTTGACTGTTGTTTTTCAGGAAAAGTAATTATGATTTTTTAAATTACAGATCTGTTCATTTTTTGAATTCAGTTTCCTTACACAGTTAACATAAACTTAATACATGGATTTTTATTAAAAAAAAAAAGTAGGTTAAACGTTTTACTAAATGATGATTTTTTTGGGGGATATTTATCCTAAATTTAGTTAGAAATTGTTAGATTGGTAAATTTGAATGATTATTTCTGTATAATCTAAGTGTCTCTGAAGTTTTTCAGCATACTGAATCTATTTTTGCATTTAGAAATGGATTTTGAACAACAACAAATAATAATAATAATAATAAAATATGTAGACAACGCCTTTAAAAAAATATGATTTTTTTTTTTTTCATTACTACCTGCGTAGATAACTATCTAGACATGATGACCATCTGGCAGATGAGCTTGGGAGGATGTCCTATCCTTTTTCTTTGGATTGACTTCTTGTTTTCACATTAGTTTAAAATTATATAGTTTATTGAAATTCCTGTAATCTTACAATGTTGTGTCTAAGTTATTTGAAATTTCATATATACACAGGTAGGACAAAAACTAAAATAGTTAATTCATTATGCACAAATTAGGATATCTATGGATCTTATCAACGAATCTCTTTGCAAGAGAGCTTACGTCATTAGTGATCAAAGCACTCTCTACATCATGCATTACAATAATTAGATTATAACAATTATTTCAATTAGGTAAATCAAATGGCAGAGACTAAGTTACAGCTTTTGTTTTATCTGCTTTGAAACCTAAACTTGATTCTGATTCCCGTCGTCATAGATGAGCGCATTGGTAAAATGAGATCTGAGCTACTGTCAACGGTGGTAAGGTTTTTGGGATTCTCCCAATTTTACAAGTATTCCAAAAGAAATATTAATTAACTGTCTTATCAATCGTAAGCGCTTACAATGAGTGGAATAATGGCTGACGGTGAATGGAAGTCTGCGTTTCAATTTACTCGAAATAACAAATCTTCTGTCTCCTTTTGCTTTGACGCTCGTATTTACACAGTTGTTGGACTTTGCGCTCTGTCTATTAAATAGCTCGTGGGTTTAAAACTCTCGTAAATAACGCAGAATGATTGCTGTGTTTGGTGGCCGATCCTCTGTCGATGGTGCATTGCACTCGGCTCTCTTCTTTCATTCATTGGGATGAACACGATATGATTTACTAATTTCACAGCGAATCCAATGCATTGGGTAAAGTTGACCGTTGGAGATCATGTGTGACCTAAAAATTAAAGTAAAAAATGTGCATATGAGCAAGATAACATGTATATAATTCACAATTATTGATATATAAAAACATAATATTACATTACAGTTTAATATTATAAAATATTACTTTTGGAAATAATGGTGTAGTGTATTTAATATTTCAGTTCAAATAGAGTTTTGAATGAATGATTCATAAAATATAATATTATTCGTAAAAGTGGTGTAAATAAGATAATAAGTTAGGTAAATTTGTTTATGGATTTTTTTTTAAACATTATATCATATTAGAATGGAGGTGTGTAAGGTGTCTAGATATGGGATTAGGAAAAACATCCAATAACTAAGCAGAAATATTGGCATTCCTCTAGGAAGATTCTAAGCTCAAAAGGGAAAAAAAATTCATTGTTATAGGGGATACGAGAAATTATTTTAAATCTGACTCCTTTATAGAATTCATGGGGTTTGAAGAAGATTTGACGATATAGAATACTTCCATGTGTTAAGGGATTTCAATAACCAAGAAAATTCTAGTAAATGGATGAGCATTAGGGTTAGTTGAAAGATCCATAAGAACAGATCATAAGCTTATCTCACATCCCCTAAATTCATTGTTATTAGCTCATTGTCGAAGGTATTATATGGTTCACAAATAATTGATATTAATCAAGACATGTGGCAACTACCCTTTCAAGTGATGGGATGAGTATTTAAGTCCTCACGTCCTCCACCTCCTTTCTCACATAGGCCTGCAATGATGGCTCTTAAAGTGATGATTAAGTCTGGTGGGATCATTCAAGATTGTTAAGCTATGCTCCTATGGAATTATTATAAGCCCAATGTCGTTTGTGGTTCTTGGGGAATCTCTTTCAATCCTTCGAAAATTTGTTGCTAGATTAAGGAGGGTTCCACTATGCTTCTTTGTGGTTCATCTCCAAGGCTTCATGAATTGTTGAATTGCTAGGTTCTGTTTCTTATCACTCATAAGCAATTAGACAATGGCTCTTCTTGTTTTTTAGTCAAGAGGGGAGGGAATTGGTTGAGGATGGCAAGCCACATTCGCTTTGGGTGATGTCTCTTGTGTGAATCTTCCAACCTTCATCGCACACAAAGGAGAAGGTGATTGCTTCCTTGCAAGTATGTAGGTAGCCATCTCACATCTCAATAATAGATTAGCTAGTCAAACTGAGATCCAAAATGCTAAGAATGCAGAAATTTCAAAGCTTGTGTCCAAGCAAAGAAGCAAATTGAAAATCTAGATTAGTGTGCAATATGTTGTATGAATTGGCTTTGGGTCTTTCCAAGAGTTCCTATTCTTTGGTTTCTCACACAAAGGCTTCAATTGAGTCTATCACTATGTGGTCGGGGACAAGGAAAATGTCCAACAAGATACTAGATATTTGGAGATGGAAAATGCTCAATTGGTACACCAACTATAGCTAAGCATCAAGCAAGAAGCTTCGAGCGAGCATTTCATTTTTTAAGCTCAGGTTTTTAAAAGATTTGCAAGATAGTTTTACTCTTAGAATAGTATGTTAGGGTCTATTCTAGTCGGCTCCCAAGCCATACTTTTAAGTCTATTAAAGTAGTTTGATTTATATGCAACATTTTGTAATATTGGGACTTCTTGAAAGTAAATCCTCTAATAAGTCCATTTTGGTTTGTATTATTATGTTGTACAATGAGGTTGCAATCACTATTGTTGGATTACTGAGAGGGGGGGTGAATCAATAATAGAGAAATTTAATCTTTTTTAACCATAAAATGCAAGTGTTATATCAATGTAGCATTATCATCCAATAGTTTTAGAGTAAATAAACAACATACACATACACAATACACCAGTGTTTTTACGTGGAAACCCAAAGCACGGGAAAACCACAAAATGCTTTTTCTTATATGTCTTTAAGAATTACATTCATTGGAAGCACCAACTTCCTTTGTTTTCCAGCTGCAACTGGAAGAAGGCTCCAACTCCCTAGTTTCTCAGGCTACAGCCTAAGGGAAGCTCCAACTCCCCAATTATGTGTTTACAATCAAAAGGAGGCTACAACCCCCTATATTCTTCGACTACAACCGGAAGGTGACTACAACCACCTGTCCTTGCCCTGTCCAATCGCCCTGTCGTAGAAGTAGAATGATGGAACCACTGTCACACTATCACTATGAGATATACTGTTGTAAACTTGTACCAATCAACCTGCACCAAACAACCTGTAACAACATGTACCAAACAACATGTAATCAATCTGTACCATAAACAAGTTCATCAACCATGCACGAACCTGTACCATCAACGAGTGCATCAACCATGCACCAAATATATATCAATCATGCATCAAATACACATAAACTATGACTCATCAAGATGTACCAACATCATCAACTATACACCTCATGTATGTGTCAATTCATCAACTACTTGTCTCAACCATGTACCCAACATGTACCTCAACCAAAATCCCTCATCAGTTTCATCATCTAAATCTGATTTGTAACTCTGTAATAGACCTGGTGTATATGATCACATACCTTCAAACCTTCCTTAAATTTAACAACAAGAGACTAGCATTTTCATCAAACTTTACTTTAGTCTCACATGACTAATTTTGGATTAGTCAACAACCCTAACTTGAAATAATCATAACTATGTGTTAGCACTAGAAGTCACCCTCCGATTGCAGAGAGAGTAAACCCAGTACCCATTAATTTGTATGTCACAAATAATTTTAAAGAGGTCAAATTGGTGCAGACTCAAGATGATATCACTTTAACTAAGAAAACTGGACTGGTATGCACAGACAAGTGAGGTCTTGATCAAATTCAGTCAATAAGTTGGATTAAAGGTGAATAGAAGGAAGACTTGGTGAGGAGAATGTAGAGGTATGCTATGGACATCAGGTCTTCTAGCAGCCTAAGGAGGAAAAACTCAAACACAAGATCCTTTTGGATTCAAAGTTTCAGACACTGAAGTATATTTAAGAAACACAGTCATAACATCACAATGATCAAACATAAATCACGATGCAACTACACCAACTCAACTGGATCATCCATGCCCGAGCTCTTCAGTGTGAGAGGGAAAAAGATAACAAACGAACTGATTAAAACTAGTCACAATATTGCTGAAATCAAACCTTCATAACAACAACATATGACCCTCGACTGGATCCTCCATTCCCGAGTGTTCTAACACAGATTTTACAGAGAGATGGAAAGAAGATGACTTATATTAAATAAGAAATCTCAAATCCTATTACATAACAGATAACCAGAGCTTTCATCAAAGCTTTACAATGCGGGAGCCTAGCTTAACCATCGACCATAACAAAATATCAAAACTAAGCATATATACTCAAAACTGTTGAAACTACCAGGAGTGTGATCGGACCACTACATTTAAAGTTTTCATTCGGTGCCTTCTCTGTCAGACTGTGCAAGCCTTCTCATGTCAGACACGAGCTCACCTCAGTTATGTGTTTTGCAGGAAAATCAGTCCAGAAGGAAACTTCAGATTACCAATCTGCACTCACAGCCGTCCTCGGCCTGTTTTCCATTTATGGGGTGAGACGAGGTCTCAACCACTGCCCCCATTTTCATTAACTACCTTCATCAATATTGGGACGAGGCCTGACACCCATGAATGTTTCAGGTGGTGCCCACGACTTCTTTGAGTCGATCCCGGTGCCTCGAGACCATGCAGATATTCTTATGTGACCAATATGGGCGCTTTCGGCCTTTGGCGCAACTCCTCTCCATCGCTCCATTCTGCATGTGACCTCGGGCCATAACTTGGCACTCATATCCAAAGGCGCTTCGAGAACTTGGCACGTTTCTCGTTTCAAAACTCCCAAAGTAAAACTCCCCGAGTGACAGATCTAATGACGGGTGGAAGTCTGGATTCATATGGTCGAGATCTACTTCAGGACTTCGGGCCTTCGAGACTTTTACACACTTCCTACTTCAAAACTCTCAAAGCTTATTTTCCCGAACACTTGGATCAGACGCCACATGCTCCCTTCAAGATCAACGACTCATCTTGCTTCGGGATTCGACTCTTTTCATGGCACTATACTTTGTGCAATTATGAAACTCTAAATACCCAGGGGTCGCTAATCTGACCCTCACATGGGATCTCCACCATTGCAAAACTAAGCCCGCTTGTTCGTATTTTAAGCTCAAAATGAGCTGCTCTGCATGTTGTGTTCAGACGCTTCCTATGCAGACCACGAACTGAGACGACCTATTGCCCTTGAAAACTATATGTGATAACATTTGTCTCCACAAGGGATGGCATGCTCCCTACGAGCTGCCAAGAACAAGTAGTTCCAAGTTGCCTTCTGCATTGGGCTATGGAGTCATGCTCAAAAACATATTTCTAAGGAATCCAGGCCAACCCGCACACTATTCTGATTACAGACATAAATCAAACACACCTACTCCTGATAGAGCTTATTTATGTACAAAAGCCTAAGCTAACTAATTTTTACAAAGCGCTAGGTGAAAGAAAAATTCCACCATAGCCACCGAGACTTTCTGGTAATATGATCCTTCTCTTTACTGCAGATAATCCACAAAAGGCTAAGGAAGTATGACAAAAAAACAAGGACATGGCTTGGAACACTGACTATACCCCCAAATGATGATAAGGTGAATAAATCTGTAGTCTCCAATGCTTTTGGAAAACACAACTCCATATATGATCCCACAGGGTCACAAAATTTATAATCAGGGGAGCTCAACTGGTAAGAAATTAACTCCTATCCTTTATTGCGTCTCACTCGTCGTGTGATGTTCTCAGAGTGCACAAGTGGGTGGAGAACTAATGTAGGCTGGCTGATACCAGGTGATACCTGCTCAATTACAGGTTCTGGACAGGAGATAAATTTCCCACTAAGCTCCTCCTTTACATGTTGCTCTGTGTTTTCTGTGAGTCTAGGATAACTGATTTCCACCCAATGCTTTTCCTTAATTAATAAAATAAAAGGCTCTATAGTGTGGTCTTGGAAATCTTTCATAACACCATACTCACCTGTGAGTATTGGTGAAGTAATGCAATTTGAAAATTTAAGAAAATATGAAATGTATGACTCCATGTATATGGCCACAGGATCATGAATAATGTGACAGAATCCTAGTTTCTTTAGAAGACCATGCTGCTCCTCTGTAAAATTCTCCCTGCTCGCAAATACATTCCCTCCTTGTTCTTTTAAAACCGACTCTTGATCATCAACAATTGTCGTCTCTTGTTCATAAGAATGGTCACAAGATAAAGGTGCAGCAAGATTTAGAACATCATAACTATGATCAGCCAAGAACGTACAATTATCTATGCAATCAACCAATGCTACATGCTCAATGTTATGGAAACTGATCATAAGATTGATATGCATTCCTTCCCATATAAAAATATGCAAATGTTGAAGAACTTGATTCCAACTATGAATCATACCTACTTCTTTGTTGTTGCTCCAGATCTGATTCATATTCGATAACTTCTTGCTCAGAATCTGAAACAGATTGACAGTCTCCTTGGTCATGTACATGCAAATTTTCGAGATATGTCTGCCTATGAACCCACTTTCTAGCCCCGATGTTCTCTTTGACCTCTACAACATCTTCAAACAGATGTCTTAATGATGAATATTTCCTTTCTCTCAGAAGAAGGGAAAGCTTTGGACGCTGAGCCATGACATAGTACACCATGGCAATAGTCTCTGTGGGTTTGATCTCCATAGGCATACTATGATAAACGCTATAAAACCTCCTGTTGAAGACAACCAAGGCTTCCTCTTCCCCTCTCCTCAAGGCATTAAACTCAAACCAGTATTGATCAAGGGATTTTTTCTCACCCCAAGACTTTAAAAAAGCATGGCATAGCTCGGTCCAGGAACCAATAGAACCGGCCTCCAGACATCTAAACCACACAACAACATCTCTAGACAGAGAATGTGAGAACAACCTCATGGTAACATCATCATGAATGATCTCAAACTGATCAGTAAAGTTATCAAAGGCCCCTAAGTGCCTCTCAACTGTAACATGATCCTCCCAAGAAAATCGAGGAATATACTCAAAGGAATAAGGAGGATAGGGATGTAGGTGATGAGGCAACCTTAGAGGCTTAAACACCTTATCTCTAATCTTAGCTTGAAAAATTGTGGGATGAATATGGGATTCAACAAGAGGATGGGGAGGTTCAACATAAACAACATGAGGTAATGAGATCTGAGAAGGATGTGAATCATTTTCAACTTCCTCAAGGCTACAAGGGTGATCAATTTCGAGAGGAGATGCAATACAAATCTCACTTTTATGAATAAGCTGAGGTGAAGACACAAGATTGAAATCTAGAACACAAGAAGAGGGCATGTCTTCTTCTTCCAAGGATGGATGAATGAAGGGAGGCTTATTGTCATCTGAATATACAAAGCAGAGGATAATCCTCTTTATATGTGAAGGGAAAGAGAGAAATGAGTTGATAAAGAAGAACAAGATTTCATGAAGAAAACTCATAGACTGATACCTAGTCTTTCCCTTCGGTATGGTCATTTTTCTGTCAACAAGATCCTCCCTAGTGGAGTCTTTGACGGTGGAGTCACCAGGTGCAAGCTGCAATCTTCAATCACTTTGATATCTAATTCACCTTCAGAATCATAAGCTCTTTGTCATTCTCCAAGGGAATATATCTTCACTTTCGTCCCCGACAACGACGCCAAAATTTTTAGCACTAGAAGTCACCCTTCGATTGTAGAGAGAGTAAGCCCAGTACCCATTAATTTGTATGTCACAAATAGTTTTAAAGAGGTCAAATGGGTGCAGACTCAAGATGATATTCCTTTAACTCAAAAAACTGGACTGGTATGCATAGGCAAGTGAGGTCTTGACCAAATTCAGTCAGTAATTTGGATTAAAGGTGAATAGAAGGAAGACTTGGTGAGTAGAATGTAGAGGTCTGCTATGGACATCAGGTCTTCCAGCAGCCTAAGGAGGAAAAACTCAAACACAAGATCCTCTTGGATTCAAAGTTTCAGACACTGAAGTATATTTAAGCAACACAGTCATAACAACACAATGATAAAACATACATCGCGATGCAGCTACAACAACTCGACTAGATCATTCATGATCGATCTCTTCAGTGTGATAGGGAAAAAGATAAAAAAACAAACTGATTAAAACTGGTCACAATACTGCTGAAATCAAACCTTCATAACAACAACATATGACCCTTGACTGGATCCTCCATGCTCAAGTGTTCTAACACAACTTTTACAGAGAGATGGAAATAAACTGACTTATATTAAACAAGAAATCTCAAATCCTATTACATAACAAATAACCAGAGATTTCATCAAATCTTTACAATGCGGGAGCCTAGCTCAACCATCGACCATAAAAAAATATCAAAACTGAGCATATATACTCAGAATTGCTGCAACTACCAGGAGCATGATCGGACCACTGCATTTAAAGTTTTCAGTCGGTGCCTTCTCTGTCAGATTGTGCAGGCCTTCTCATGTCAGACGCGAACTTGCCTCAGTTATGTGTTTTGCAGGAAAATCTGTCTAGAAAGAAACTTCGGATTGCCAATATACACTCATGGACGTCCTCAACCTGTTTTCCATTTATGGGGTGAGACGAGGTCTCAACCACCTCCCCCATTTCAATTAACTACCTTCATCAATATCAGGACGAGGCCTGACACCCATGAATGTTTCAGGCGGTGCCCACGACTTCTTCGAGTCAATCCTGACGCCTCGAGGCCATGCAAATCTTCTTATGTGACCAATACAGACGCTTTCGACCTTTGGCACAACTCCTCTCCATCGTTCTATTCTGCATGTGACCTCGGGCCATAACTTGACGCTCATATCCAAAGGCGTTTCGGGAACTTGGCGCATTTCTCGTTTCAAAACTCTCGAAGTAAAACTCCTGGAGTGACATATCTGATGACGCGTGGCAGTTTGGATTCGGATGGATGAGATCTACTTCAGGACTTCGGGCCTTCAGGACTTTTACACACTTCCTACTTCAAATCTCCCGAAGCTTATTTTCTCGAACACCTGGATTAGATGCCACATGCTCCCTTCAAGATCAACGACTCATCTCGCTTCAGGATTCGACTCTTTTCATGGCGCTATACTTCGTGCAATTTTGAAACTATGAATACCCTGGGGCCACTAATTTGATCCTCACAGGGGATCTCCACCGTCGCAAAAATGAGCCTTCCTGTTCGTATTTACGTCGAAATGAGTTGCTTTGCATGTTGCACTCGAACGCTTCTTGTGGAGACCACGAATTTTGACGACCTGCTGCCCTTGACAACTATATGTGATAACACTATGTACCTGTAATTAATAAAGATATCAAATAGTACACAATGTTCTTCAGTGTCTTTTATGCAATTCCTCTAGGTTTCACTTCTTGGAACCTCTCAGACAAGGAGTTATAGCAAAAATGACATACCTTGTTGAATTTTGGCTTATTCTAGAGAGAGAACTTGTAGAGCGTACCCCACACAGAATATTTGTTGTATGGATTTGAAAATGGTACAATGAATACTACAGACTGTACACTAACCAATAAATTTGGTCATACTAAATTTAGATCTATTATGAAGAATTTATGACGTTTTTACTTGAAACACTTGTTTTAGACTAGTTTCAGGACTAGCCACAAACCCTATTTTCCACGAAGTGTAACTCCAAAAATAAAATGACCCACAAGCTGAAATTTTTATCACAACTACTTGGATATGCTTCTTCAACGACCTCCAGATTTCACGGTCTGAATCATTCTAGAAATTTTTTTATTGCGAAAATGGTGAGATGACTTGTAAATAACATACCTTAGAAAACATCATCAAAAGAATTTATCCTCCCTTGAATTCCGACCTTCTTTACTTCACCTTCCCTCTGAAATTCGCCTTAGATATCCTTTGGTTACCTCGGTCACTTGTAGATATTCAATATGCTCAAGTGTAATTAAAATGAGAGACCCTTGCCTCTTATTTATACTTTTATGTAGCTTCCTCAAGGGGTTAGCTTCTAACCATCTTAAACCACTTTCTTTATTTTATGGCTAACCCAATTCTAACCACTTGTCCACTTAGTAATTTCTCCATTACTTTTATTATTTATAATTTCTTTTGTATCCACTTTGACTTATAGTACACTCATCATTTCACTTTATTATTTAAATAATTTAATCTTTGCAACTACTTTGACTACTTTGAACTTTTGGGGCTTCTAAATGACTCATAAGGGTTCTCCAACTTCACATGGCCATACATATCTAACTGTGAGGAGTTATGTGACGTTTCACATACCATCGAAAATGGCATGACATGTGTTATCCATCTAGAATAGTTTTACCTTCAAATATATTAAAACTCATACCATTATACAGCAAACAAACTTGGGTCGATTACTCAAACCTTTGTGCTACCGGAATTTGCTACCATACTTTCTTCAAGGGTTGACATCAATGCAAACCAAACCAAATAATCAACAATATCCCCCTTTGAGATAGATGGAAACAATCTGATGCAATAATGAATCCATATCTCTCATGCTCCCCTTGTGACCATCGCTCCCCCTAGAACCATGCCTCTATGCTTTTTCTCCAAGAATTTACCTTTGCATATGATAAATCTCTCCCCCTTTGTCATCAATGGCAAAGGTATCTTTCCATCAGTGGATTCTCCCCCTGACTGAACTCTTCCTGAAACTGGTCTCCCAACCTGGACTGTCATATTTATGGTATTTCCTCGTGTAAATCTAAGACATATAAGACAAGCATTCAAAATAATTTATTTTGGAGTAGAAATTACTCCGAGTCTCTGGCGAAGATACTCAAAGGCTTCCCTTGGAAGCGGTTTTGTAAATATGTCTACCACTTGTTCTTTTGTGCCCACATATTCAGCTCTGGTGTTCTTCTCTGCAACCTGTTCCCATAGAAAGTGATACTTTATTAGAATGTGCTTTGTCTTGGAGTGCATCACCGGGTTCTTTGAGATATTGATGGCGGTTGTATTATCACAAAAGATTGGAATGGGCTCATCATACTCAACCTATATATCTATCAAATTTTGTTTCATCCATAGAACTTGAGTACAACATTCTGTTGCTGCAATATACTCTGCTTCGGTTGTAGATAAAGATACTGATGATTGTTTCTTGCTTACCCAAGATAATAAACACTCACCCAAGTAGAACGTTGCTCCACTGGTGCTTCGTCGGTCATCAATGCAGCCTGCCCAATATGCATCTGTGTAGGAAATAAGTGATAGATTCTTTCCTTTTTGATACCATAATCCAAACTCTTATGTTCCTTTGAGATATCTGAAAATTCTCTTCACTGCTAATTCATGCGATTCCTTTGGTACTGCTTGAAATCATGCCACCTATCCAACTACTTGTATTACATCTGGTCTGGATGTTGTCACATATAGTAAGCTACCAATCATTGACCTGTATTACCTTTGGTCTGTAAACTTTGAATTATCATCTTTGCGCAACTTGCAATTGGTTTGCATAGGAGTGGTAACTGGTTTACAATCTTTCATTCCGAACCTCTTTAACATTTCTATGATATACTTAGTTTGAGAAATAAAAATACCTTGGTTTCTTTGACGTACCTAAAGAACCATAAAGAAGGATAGTTCTTCGAGTAATGAAATTTCAAATTCATTCTGCATATTCTTTGCAAATTTCTGGCTTAACCTGTCATCAATACTTCCAAAAATAATATCATCAACATAAACTTCAATTAATAAAATACTATCTTGACTTACCTTGATGTAGAGGTTGTTGTCTGCACTTACTTTTCTAAACCTTGCATGTTGTAGATATTTATCCAGTCTAGAGTACCATACTCTAGGAGCCTGTTTTAGACCATACAAAGCCTTCTTTAATTTACACACATAATATGCGTTCTTTGACAACTGAAATCCTTCTGGTTGTTCAATGTAGACTTCTTCTTCAAGTTCCCCATTCATAAAAGCTGATTTCACATCCATCTAATACACTTTAATATTCTTGGAGCATGCATAAGCTAAAAGCAATAAGATTGCTTCCATTCTAGAAACTAGGGAAAATGTCTCTTCAAAGTAAAGTCCTTCAACATGTGTGTATCCTTTACATACCAATCAAGCTTTGTTCCTCGTAACCTTTCCATCTTCATTCAATTTATTTATGAAAACCCACTTTGTGCCAATCACATTCTTATTCTTTGGTCTTGGAACCAATTCCCAAGTGTCATTCTTCTCTATTTGATCCAATTCTTCATCCATGGCATTATTCCAAAATTCATCCTTGTTGGCCTCTTCAAAACTGCTTGGTTCAATCGTAGATAAGAGTGCTAGGTGCGTATGTTTTGGTGAATGGATTCTTCTTCTAGTCTCAACTCCTGCATATTTATTTCCAATAATATGATTTGAAGGATGATTATTCTGTACTCATTTGTTAGGTGTCTTTGGAGACACTTGATGAACTTTCTCTTCTACTTCTGTCTGATCCTCTCCATCTTCCCCTTCTACTTCTTCTTCATCTTCTGCTTCTTCTTCATAAAGTTGTTCCATTGATTCATTTTCTTCTTCCTTTAATTCTCGTCCACCCGTTTCATCAATTATTACATTGATGCTTTCCACAACTTTGTTCAACCTCATATTGTAACACTTGTATGCTTTCCTTTTGCTTAAGTAACCAACAAGTATTTCTTTGTCCACACAAGAGTCAAACTTTCTCATTCTGCCATCTTCTCTTTTGATGTAGCATTTGCTTCCAAATACTTTGAAGTGCTTCACATTTGTTGGTATTCCTTTCCATAGCTCGTAGGGAGTTTTGTCATTGTTGTTTATGAGTCTTAATATGTTTTGAATGTGAACTACTGTATGCACTGCATGTGTCCAAAAAATGTCTGTCAATTTTGAATCCATTAACATTGTTCAAGCAATTTCTTGTATTGTCATGTTCTTTCTTTCAACAACTCCATTATGTTGAGGTGTCCTAGCAATGGAGAATTGTCTTTTTATTCCATGCTTGATGTAGTAGTCCATAAATTTCTTTGAAGTGAACTATCCTCCATTATCAGATCTCAAAAATTTGATTTTTGAATCCATTTCCTTGCAGACCTTGAAGTTTTCAAAAGCTTCTGACTTATTCCTGAGAAAGCAAACTGCAGTCATTCTTGTATAATCATCAACTAATAACATAAACTATTTCTCACCTTTTAAACCCTTTGTTATAGTTGGTCCAACTAGATCAATATGCACAATTTCTAGTGGTCGTGTCGTTGAATATTCCTTTGATTTGAACCTGGTCTTTGTTTTCTTTCCTTGTTGACAATGCTTGCATAAAGTGTTGGTTGGTTTCATGATCTGGGGAATTTCTCTAACTTCTTCCTTTTTCTGAATTTGACAAGGTTATCAAAGTGTATGTGACCCATTCTTCTGTGCCATAGCCAACTTTCATCTTCCTTCCCTAGACAACACTTTTCATTTCCAATTTCACTTAATACATATATGTTTCTTGAAGTTCTTGCAATCAATTTTCCTGAATCTTCTTTTCTTATCTCGCATTTCTGTGAATCGAAAGTAATTTTATGACCTTGGTCACACATTTGACTTACACTTAGAAGATTATGCTTCATATCTTCTACTAGTAGAACATTTTCTGTCTTGGTGTTCTTGTTTCCAATTCTGACTATGCCTTTTTCCAATGATTTTAGCTGAGTCATCATTTCTGAAGAAGAATGATCCATATATTTCCTTTCTTAATGTAATAAACCTATCTTTATCACCTGTCATGTGTTTTGAACATCCAGTGTCAACATACCAACCATGTTTCTTCTGCTTATCTTGTAGAGTGAGTGTGCATTCTTCATTGCTATACTAATTCTTCTTTCTTATCTATGTTCTCTTTTGAGGTTCTTGTCTGTGACTGTTGTAGTTTTGTTGTGGTTCTCTAGGAGGGACTGACATTCTACAATTTTTGACCATGTGTCCAAAGTTGTTGTACTTGTAGCATTCCACTTCAGTGCTAAATGATTCAAACACGTTGTAGATTCTTCTCTGTGTTTCAATAAGCCTTCTTGGATAACCATTTTGTGTATGACTTTCAAAGTTGTTTATGTTCCTCCTATTAACTCTGTAATTTACATCTTTATGTCCAAAATTATTGCATGCATAACATAAACAAAAAAATATAGTTTGATACCCTAGAGTTGGCGATCTTATGAAAGGAGTTACTTTTATGAATCCTTCTTCTTCTTGAGGCCTATTTGTTTATGTTAGTCATTGATTCTGAAATCTGAATCTTCTTGGTGGAGGAGTGTCCCTGTAATCTTCCTTGTAGGCATTCCTATCCTCTTTGATTGTTTCCGCATAAATTTTTGGATATGTTTCTTGTTCTGTTGTTTTGGAGCTTGATCCATTTTCTGTCTAATTGTATCCAAGTCTAGACTTTTCATGATGAGGCTTTTGACTGCTGATAATGTCATCCAAAACGTTTGAACTGTTATACATATTTTTCTTTTGAATATCCTTTCTCAATTTGATTATCTCTGCTTCCAAATTTCCAATAATCCTGACTCTTTCTTCTAGATGTTCTTTGAGTCCTTCTTCAATTATTTTATATTCTTCTATTTGAACCTTCAATTTCATGATCATTTGTTCTAGTTCCCGATTATCTTCTTTCTTGTCTAGTTCTGCTTGTAGCTTCTTGTTTTTCTTATTTTCTCTTCTTATAACTTCTATGGCACTCAATAATTCTTCTCGGTAGTCAACTTCTGCCACTTTATATTATTCTTCAGTGTCTTCTTTATCAGAGCCTTCTACTACCATGAATAGAACTCTTTTTGTCTCACTGTCACTGAATTCATCTTCATTTGATGAGGAGATGTCTTCTTTGGTGCATAAGCTTTTCTGGAAAGCTTCTTTTTTGTTCTTTTGCCTTTATATGTTTGTTTTCTATTTGAGTAATCTTCGTCATTCCTCTTATTTTTCTTATGGGAAAATTTGTTAGCAAAATGACCAATACCATTACAATTAAAACAAATCAATGGAAGCTTACCTTTATATCTGGCATTGGTTCCCTTGTTCAATCTTCTGACAAAGTTGGCCACCTCTTCTTCATCATCTTCTGAGATGCCACTGATGCTGCTATGTTCCTTTTCCTTTTCCTTTTTCTTTGACCTTTTAGATTCTTCTTTTATATTTGGATTTTTCTATTTAGTTCTCATTTCATATGCTGCGAAGATTCCATGTAGTTCGTCCATGCTTATTGAGTCTAGATCTTCTCTTTCTTCTAGTGCTGATATCTTAGGATCAAATCTCATAGGAAGAGATCTTAGTACCTTTTGAACAATTACAGATTCTTCAATTTCTTCTCTCAATCTTATGATTGCATTTACTGTTTCATCGACTCGTAAGAAGTAAGCTACAATATTATCATCTTCCTTCATCTTTAGTTGTTCGAATTGACCTCTATAAGTTTGAAGTTTTGTTGCTTTGACTTTTGTATCTCCTTCATAAATATTTTGAAGTTTGTCTCAAATCTATTTAGAGGATTTACAATGTATGACTTTGGTATATACTGATTCACCATGAACATTCAGAAGTGCATTTGTGGCTTTGGAATTATTTTGACTGAGTTTCATTTCTTTTTCACTTGTTGGTGGAACTGCTAGTTCTTTGTATCCATCTACTTCTGATTGCCAAATTTCAAATCCCTGTGCCTGCATATATGTTTTCATCCTTCTTCTCCATAATGCATACTTTTTTCCATCAAACTGTGGTGTTCCATTTTTATACATGTTGTTTCTCTCCATGATCTACCTTTCAGTGGTTAAATTGATTTCTGAAGGAACCTGCTCTAATACCAATTGTTGGATTACTAAGAGGGGGGTAAATCAATAATAGAGCAATTTAATCATTTTTAACCAAAAAATGAAAGTGTTATATCAATATAACATTATCATCCAATAGTTTCAGAGTAAATAAACAACATACACGTACATAGTACACCAGTGTTTTTACGTGGAAACCCAAAGCGGGAGAAAACCACAAAAGGATTTTTCTTATGTTTTTAAGAATTATATTTATTGGAAGCACCAAATTCCTTTATTTTCCAGTTGCAACTTGAAGGAGGCTCCAACCCCCTAGTTTCTCAGGATAAAACCTGAGGGAAGCTCCAACTTCCCAATTCTCTGGCTACAACTAGAAGGAGGCTACAACCCCCTATGTTCTCTGACTACAATCAGAAGGTGGCTACAACCACCCGTCCTTGCCTCGTCCAACTGCCCTATCATAGAAGTAGAATGATGGAACCATTGTCACACTATCACTATGAGATATACTGCTGTAAACTTGTACCAATCAACCTACACCAAGCAACTTGTAACAACTTGTACCAAACAACCTATAATCAACTTGTACCATAAACAAGTGCATCAACCATGCACCAACCTGTACTTCAACCTATACCATCAACGAGTGCATCAACCATGCACCAAATATGTACCAATCATGCATCAAATACACATAAACTATGACTCATCAAGATGTACCAACATCATCAACTATACACCTCATGTATGTGCCAACTCATCAACTACTTGTCTCAACCATGTACCCAATATGTACCTCAACCAAAAAAACTCATCAATTTCATCGTCCAAATCTGATTTGTAACTCTGTAAAAAACCTGATGTATATGATCACATACTTGCAAAACTTCCTTAACTTTAACAACAAGAGACTAACATTTTCATGAAACTTTACTTTAGTCTCACATGACTAATTTTCGATTAGTCAACAAACCTAACTTGAAATAATCATAACTATGTACCTATAATGAATAAATATATGAAAATAGTACACAATGTTCTTCGGTGTCTTTTGTGCAATTCCTCCAGGTTTCGTTGCTTGGAACCTCTTAGAAAATGAGTTATAGCAAAAATGACATACCTTGTTGAATTATTTCTTATTCTAGAGAGAGGACTTGTAGAGAGTGCCCCACACAGAATATTTGTTGTATGGATATGAAAATGATACATTGAATACTACATAATGTACTATAACAAATATGTTTGGTCTTACTGAATTTGGATCTGTTATGAAGAAGTTATGACGATTTTACTCGGAACACCTGTTTTAGACTAGTTTTAGGAATAAACACAAACCTTATTTTCCACAGAGTGTAAGTCCAAAATAAAATGACCCACAAGCTGAAATGTTTATTGCAAATACTTGGATATGTTTCCTCAACGACGTGTAAATAACATACCTTATAAAACATCATCAAAAGAATTTATCCTCCCTTGAATTTCAACCTTTTTTACTTCACCTTCCCTTTGAAATTCGCCTTAGATATCATTTGGTTACCTCGGTCACTTATAGATATTCAATATGCTCAAGTGTAATTAAAATGAGAGACCCTTGACTCTTATTTATACTTTTATGTATCTTCCTCAAGGGGTTACCTTCTAACCATCTTAAACCACTTTCCTTATTTTAGGGCTAACCCATTTCTAACCACTTGTCCACTTAGTAATTTCTTCATTAACTTTATTATTCAAATAATTTATTTTGCATGCACTTTGACTTATAATACACTCATCACTTCACTTTATTATTTAAATAAATTCTTCTTTGCAACCACTTTGACTACTTTGACCTTTTGGGGTTTCTAGATGACTCGTGAGGGTTCTCCAACTTCCCATGGCCATAACTCTCTAACCATGAGGATATATGTGGCGTTTCACATACCACCGGAAATGACATGAAATGTACTATCCATCTAGAATAGTATTACCTTCAAATATATTAAAACACATACCATTATACATCAAACAAACTTGGGCCCATTACCCAAACCTTTGTGCTACCAGAATTTTCTACCGGACTTTCTTCAAGGGTTGACATCAATGACAACCAACCCAAATAATCAACAACAATCACTTTCTAATGCAAATTATAACCTTTTTTTTAATATATTAGACTAGGTGACCTTTTTGTGAAGTCTTTATAATCAAATTAGTGTGTCAAAATGGATTGAAATTATGCGACTCATTTATCAGTTCATCTATATGCATGGTGTGACTAGTGCCAAGTAGACTCTTCAAGTTCATGAGAAATTAGTCATTATTGTTCATGAAATATGGAGCCATTAAAATTAGGGAAATTTTGAGGTAAAAAATGGGTCTCAAGACAAAAAATATACTATCAAAATCAACTTTAAAAGAACCAATATGACTCAAGATGATGATTTGAATCATAAGGGCAAATATTTTTGGAGGGAAATAAAGAATCTACCTTTTTACTCATATTTTTGACTTATCTCCTTATAGGTTTACTCAAATTTCAAGTGTAGGAACTCCTTGGATGCATAATTGTTTTTTTGCATCCAATGAGTATGACTTTGCATACTTTTGATATAACCATAGTTTATCTCACCGTGAGTCTATCAAAAGTATGCAAAGTGTGTACTCATTGGATGTGGAGTTTAATTCTACATCCAAGGAGTGTCGAAACTTGAAATTTGAGTAAACCTATAAGGGATAAGTCGAAAACACGATTAAAAAAAGTAGTTTTATTTCTTTCCCTTTGAAAATTCTTAACTCTTATTTTATTATTTTTCTTAGGACGCCTATTTTAAACCTCAAATTTCCCTAATTAGTAATCTTGTAGCAAACTTTCATCCGATTACCAAAAATCAACTATACAAGAAGTTGGAGTTCTCATTGGTCCAAAACTCTAACCAAATTTTCAACATTCTGGATCAATTCAGAATTGGGCAAAACTCCTGGATGAGCATTGTTCCACCATGCATGAAATTTGGATCATAATGGAATTTTGATTATGCACGAAATTTCTTCAAATTCTTATTAGGTTTTTTTGGTAAGAAAGAGTCTTTTTGTTACAATATTAACTTACTCCACAAAAAATGGGTGGAAACGAATAATTGAAGTATTAAATAATCATGCAATAAATCTCTCAAAACAAGATATTTAATATTTGTATGCTATATTTTTACATACTTATATTATAAATAAAAGTGCATATACAAACACACAAAAAGAGTTTTCTAACTTCACTACTAGCCACCAAAGTAATAATGAAGTTAGAATAAGGACTGCAAGAGAAGTGCTTAAATTTTTTCTCTTTCTCCATAATTTTTCTTTTGTAGGAACTTTTGAATTTTTTTGTTAGAGTATAGTAAATCATTAAGAACATGTCGTTCTAGGGATTTTCAAGTAGATGAGAGTGAAAAAAAACCCAATAAACTTATACAAAATTACCAATCCTTAAGGGGAACATGGGTTGACCTTAATTTTGTAACATGTGAATGCAAGCCATGACATCCATGGCACTTATATGTCATAATTTCAAGTCTACTTTAAGATGCCCCAAAACTAACTTGTAGTGTCAACAAAATGATGAAAATAAACCATGATAAAGATATCATGTAAGGTCCATAAAATTTGAAACTTAGACAAAGAGATATCTCTCCCCCACAACTACCTTGTAGTGTTAAAACAACTCATAAAAAATGCCCCACAACTACCTTATAGTGTTAAAAAAACTCATAAAAATAAACCCTAATCAAAAGATAGATATCATATAAGGTTCATAAAATTTGAAACTTAACAAAGAGAGTAAAACCCCTCACTCCTTACCACTAAACAAGTCTTAACATATTTTCTTAAGAAAATGTAATGTCCCCATTTTTTGGTCACATTACTCTATGCTTAGAAATGACTTCCAGGGACTGGGTCAACATGATCAGAGGGGTAATTCAACATTACCAATGAATTTAGAGGGTTTATCATCATATGATTCCCAACTAGACTTTATCATCATATTTCACCATCGGGATTACTCCCATGCAGTTAGTTTCGGTTATGAAGAATTTTGACTATTCTCATAATTTTGAGAGTATTATTGAGCATAATTTAATTAATCTCACTAAGGGTGTTATTTTA
This sequence comes from Picea glauca, assembly GCA_000966675.3. NCBI lineage: Eukaryota > Viridiplantae > Streptophyta > Pinopsida > Pinales > Pinaceae > Picea > Picea glauca. The sequence goes on along the minus strand of JZKD02S2352653.1, from coordinate 310,816 downwards.
ATAAAATTACGGGAGATGATACCTTAGTGTAATGGCTCTTTGGAACTGAGATAAAGATCTCTAAAGGTCGGGGTGATGAAAATTGACTTCCAATACTTGAATATGTTGGTAAAGTCAAATAAATCACTTTTTGGAGTAAAAAGGTCTAATAAATTAATAAAGTGTTTTTAGAGAAAATATTAAAGTTGAATTAAAAAGTCACTTGAGGAGAAAAATGTGAGAGGGGCATAAAGAAGAGTAGGAGCTCATTTCCTCTCATTATGTTGATGAATATTTTGGTTTGATTTGGAGAGCTTCTGGAGCGTTTGGGTGTTTGGAGTAAAACCTAGTTTGGATTGGTCTCGGTGGTGAAATATTTCACCCTAGCTAATCAGGTTTCGGTGGTGAGAGATCCACCCTAGAAATTTAGTGGGGAATATCACTCAGATCTTCCACTTGCTTCCAATGTGAGGTATAGATCCATCATTTTGTAGCAGTTTGGGGTTTGTGAAAGTCATATCTTCTTGTGCATGTAGAGTTTGGAACTCAAAAAATAGAGTGTTTCTTGGTGGGCCAAGTTTAGGGTTGGAGAGGATGAGTTTTCCTTGTTGGGAGAGTCTCTTAAGATTAGGTCGATTTCTCTTGCTGGTCGAGTTTAGTTGCAACATATATTTTCTTAACAAATGAGTCAATTTCTCTTTGTTGGCCGAGTTTAGTTACATCAGGGATTTGCTTAGCAACTAGGTCGATTTATCTTTGTTTGTCGAGTTTAGTTGCAACAAAGATTTTTTTAGCAACTAGTCATATTTTTCTAGAGGAAGGGACCAATTTATTTGGCATGAAATCATGGGTTTGGAAGGCTGCTATAGCCATCATTTTAGATCCCTTTTTATCTATTTTTACCTAGCAACATTACTAGCCATTGCAAGTGGACTTCAAGATCAAATTTGTGAGTTGTATTGACGTGTAAGGTTCAGATTTGAATTTAATAATAAGCTGGAGTAGTTTGGTTATATCCTTTGCTATTGTAACAATTTTGTGAACATAAGTCAAGTGTATTAGTGTTGTTATCATTTGTATGTGTTGGGCATATTTTATTTGGGAATCAAAATCCTCTTTTACAAATTGCAAAACCACCATAAACACAAACTAACAAATCCATAACTATAACAACAACAATAAGTGGTTTTTACAGTAAGTTTAGAGTGTGCAAACAAAGTGTTTGACAAAATCTTCCAACCAGAAACAAACTCAGAATACTACAATATCCAATTAAGGGGATTACAATGGGATCTTAGGCATGCAAGCTTAGTTTTTGTCAAAGTTATTGAACCAGAAAATGACCCCATAGCATAACAATAGCAGAGAGGGGAGTTACACATAGGTTTTTGAGGTTGTTGGCCAACTCTATAATGAAAGTCCAACATCAAGAAAACACCAAAACATCACAACAATGAGTAGGATTTTATATCATCAATGGGTGGGACATTATAGTGGTATCAGAGTGCATTTTCCTCCCATCCCAAGGGATAAACCGTGAGGATATATTCAGATTGTTTTGGGTACATTTGGTGGCTTAGGAAGATGAAGATAAATCATGAATTCTTGGCAGAGTTGTTACAAGTTTATTAAGAATATCAAAAGAATCTAACCAATAAGTGAGTACTGGTTGAATCCATACTTATCAGTTGGTGAATCAAAGACCTCACTGCATGATGAAAGTTTGAAAGAACCACAAGTTGATTGTTTGGATGCACATTATGAAGTTGCGTTAGCACTCAAATAAAATGAAAATTTTGTGTCATATGTTTTTCCCTTGGATGTTCATCTAACTTCTATGGAATTATGCACAAGGGATGAGGAGGAGGATATTATTGTGGTGGTCGAGCGCAAGAAGCATTCGGATTTACATGGGATTGATGAGAGGTATGGTTTAGAGACTTATGATTATACACATAGTCTACATCTTGGAGATCATGAACCATCTATTTTGGGGATCTCATTGGTGGCTCAAGGAATAACTATAGATGGGGGAGTTGAGCATATACCTTGTGGAACAACCATCAAGGAGGTATGTGTGCCCACTTATTGTGGGAATGGATATATTGAGGACGTGGACACATCAATATGTGATTGTGGGGAGATTCCTTCAAAGAGACTTCTTGATAGGGAATTTGAGCATATCATTGAGTTTGGATTTTCCAGGGGTGAGAAGTTGATAGATGAGCTTCATCGAGCAACATATTCCTTGAATATTGATCTTCAATCAGTATATCACCAGACTACTTCCTAGTGTCACTACGAGCACTACAAATTCTTGGTCATGCCATTGGGTTTGACCAACACGGTTTTCACCTTTCAGTCTCGCATGAACCCCATCTTCACACCGTAGCTACAGGGGCTTATGTTGGTGTTATTTAATGATATATTCATATACATGGGAGGATCATTTGAGACAATTAGATGAGACATGGAGCACGATGGAGAGAATATTTAGGCATCAAACATAGTACTCTACAGAGATTGGTTTTCAATCAGGCTATCATCAGGACATGTATAGGGAGCTTGGAATGACAGATGATTTACATTGTGGCCGTCTGATCAATATTGTACATACACATCATGAGGAGATCAATGACACATTGTATGGGCTCACGAGGATTTCAATTGATTGGAAGTCCCACCTTCTGGCGGAATATTCTAAGGATTGGTTTGCATGGGAGTTGATGGATGGTCATATTCAGGATGATAGGCACAAAGTGGTGGAAGATATCATTTACTACAAAGATATCATATACTTATTCCCTCATTCCACCCTTAGGGAAGAGATCACGAGGGATATGCATGATACACCCTTTGCAGGGCATCCTAGGTACTTCCAGACTTACCAACAAATCATAGAGAGGTTCTCATGGAAGGGCCTCAAGGATGATGTGTGGAGACATGTGAGGGAGTGCATGAATTGTCAGTAGAATGAGTTATAGCATACATATCCAGTAGGATTATGGCAATCTACATTCATTTGAGGACAGAGGTGGGAAATAGTGTCGACATATTTCAGTACAGGTCTACCAGAGGTGCATGGAAAGGATTACATTTTAGGGACTTCATCAGAGTATGAGGCGTTGTAGGTAGAAGAGTGGTTCTTTAGGGAGACATTTAGGCTCCATAGGTTTCCTGACTACAGTGACCATGATTGTGACTACACATCTCTCAGGACATTTTGGCAGATGTTGTACAAACTAGATGGTACAAATTTGATCAGTGTAGCACAACTGGAGTCGGTTGGTGTAAGAAATAGTGGACTTGTAGTGTGGATGTGGATTCCAAGAACTCATATAAATGATTAATTTTTTTTGTGGATGTCAGGAGAGGAGATGTTGAAATTCATTGTCTATGGCGAGAAATGTTTCCTTTTACAATTTCCAGGATCGAGTTTGAAAATGGATTTGAAGACCTTGACTACATTGGGATGCCTATGTAGAACATCATTCATGGTGATGTCCTTGGTCCTTATAAGTATTTCAGATTAGGGTTTCAGGAGAGGAGAATGTTGTCTGGGAACAATGGCTAGAGAATTATTATCAGAGTGGCACAACATCAACATGGTGGTTCCTTTCTGAGATTAGCTTGGGACCCTGGGATTACATACTTTAGCAGTTCAAAAACCGATATATACGAGAGAAGGTTTTAATTTCAGGAGTTTACTGCTGGAGTTCATGGGATTGGTTTCCCGAAGGAGCAATTATCTAAAGAGTTGACCAATTTTTTGCAGTATCTAATTGCTCTACTTACCGGTAGTATTAAGGAGGCCTCTCGTGCTAGTACCTTATAGAATAATGCTTTGAGCAAAGGGTGCTTCGCTTCTTCCATATTGGTTTGGGACCTAGGGATCATTCTCACTTCTAGTTTTGTGCAACTTGTTGATCTTATGGTTGAGATGGAATTGCTTGAGGACAAGCAATCTTTGGAAAGGGAGGATTGTAATGTCCCCATTTTTTAGTCCCATTTCTCTGTGATTAGAAATGACTTTAGGGATTGGGTCAACATGATCAAAGGGGTAGTTTGACATTACCGGTGAATTCAAAGGGTTTATATGGGTTATATGATTCCCAACCATGCTCGCTCATCATCTTCCACCATCGTGATCACTCTCGTGCAATGAGTTTCGGTTCCAGAGCATTTCGACTATTCTCGTAATTTTGGGAGTATTATTGAGCATAATTTAATTAATATCACTAAGGGCATTATTTTAATCAAATTATGGCAGAGGATACCTTAGTGTAATGAATCATTGGAACCTGAATAAATATATTTAAAGGTTGGGGTGATGAAAAGTGACTTCTAGTACCCGAATATGTTTGTAAAGTCAAATAAATCACTTTTTGGAGTAAAAAGCTCTAATAAATTAATAAAGTGATTTTAGAGAAAATATTAAAGACAGATTAAAAAGTCACTTGAGGAGAAAAAGGTGAAAGAGGTATAAAGAAGAGATAGGACCTCATTTCCTCTCATTATGTTGATGAATAATTTGATTTGATTTGGAGAGCTATTGGAGCCTTTGGGGGTTTGGAGTAAACCCTAGTTTGGATTGGTTTTGGTGGTGAAATAATCCACCCTATATAATCAGGTTTCAGTGGTGATAGATCCACCCTAGCAATTTGGTGGGGAAGATCACTCAGATCTTCCACCTGTTTCCATTGTGAGGTAGAGATCCATCATTTTGCAACAATTTGGGTTTTGTGGAAGTCATATCTCCTTGTGCAGATAGAGTTTGACACTCAGAAAATTAAGTTGGGCTTGGTGGGACGAGTTCAGGTAGGAGAGGTCGAGTTTTCCTTGTTGGGGAAATCTCTTAATATTGGTATAATTTCTCTTACTGGCCGAGTTTAGTTGCAACATAGATTTTCTTAACAAATGGGCCGATTTCTCTTTGTTGGCCGGGTTTAGTTGCAACATGGATTTACTTAAAAACTGGATCAATTTCTCTTTGTTGGCCGAGTTTAGTTGCAACAAATATTTGTTTAGTAGTTGGCCGTATTTCTATGGTGAAAGGGACCGATTTATTTGACAGAAAATCGTGGGTTTGAAAGGCTACTACAACCATCATTTCAGATCCCTTTTTATCTTTTTTTACCCAACAACATTACCAACCATTGCAAGTGGACTTCAAGATCAAATTTGTGAGTTTTATTGCTATGTAAGGTTCGTATTTAAATTTAATAATAAATTGGAGTAGTTTGGTTATATCTTTTGCCGTTGTAACAATTCTATGAGCATAAGTCAAGTGTATTAGTGTTGTTATCATTTGTATGTGTTGGATATATTTTATTTGGGCACCAAAATCCTTTTTTACACATTGCAAAACCACCATAAACACAAACCAACAAATCCATAACTATAACAACAACATTAAATGTTTTTTGTAATGAATTTATAGTGTTCAAACAAAGTGTTTGACAAAAGATTCAAACAAACTTACAATACTACAACAACCAATTAAGGAGAATTATAACCAATTAAGAGGAATTACAATGGGATCTTGGGCATACACGATTAATGTTTGTCAAAGGTATTGAACCAGAAAATCACTCCATAATCTAACAACATTAGAGAAGGGAGTTACACAAAGGTTTCTGAAGTCTGAAGTTATTGGGCCAATTGTTTGACAAAATTCCAACACCAAGAAAACACCAAAACATCACAACAATGAGTAGGATTTTATATCAATAGTGGGTGGAACATTATATAAAACTCCCTAACAAAATCATAAAAAATAATATTTTTAAATGATTCAAAGAACTCAACCACATCTTTAAAAACATTTATAACAAATACACTACATAATATATAAAATCTTAATTATGATATAATGTTAAATACCCAAATGATGACTACTCTCGCTAATAAATGAATCTCAAGAGGAAGAAATTAAATCTATTGTGAAGACTCATTCAATTATACATGTCAACAAAGTGACACTCTCAAAATAAATGTTTTATACCAATTTTATCTAGATGTACAATATCTATATAGAAATTTATTCAAAGTTTGTAATCTTGATTGTGAAAAGAGTTTGTAATCTTGATTGTGCAAAAAAGGATTTATCTAAATATAATTTATTTTCTAAAATATATATTATGAATAAAATTAAAAAGTTTTAATGTATTAGCTTTAAATATTCAATTTCAATCTTAAATTATGAATGCAATCTTATAATGCTTTCATATATAATTGTGTAGATTAAATCCATACACCCATAATTGTATAATTGGAAAATAATAAAATGTAAAATAGAAACATAAAAACAAGGAATTTTATGACATGATCATATTACTTATCATTTTGAGAAAATAATCCTTCAATTGGTTACAAATGAAGGAAGTTTCTCCTAGTCTTAGGCACTTTGTCACGCTTAATCTTTATATGATAGAATTCATCCCTGAGTGGAGGCTATCTATCCACAAGGGTGAAGTTCTAAGATCTAATTTTAAATCTTCTTACTCAACTCATAACCCAAAGACTCTTATAGGCAAAAAAAACCCTCTACAACTATCCTAATCAACTAGCACTCTTCCCCCTTATCCCACACAACATTAGGAATGTGATTCCTTTCTCTGTTAAATAATCCCATGTGCTCTCCTAATTCCTTTTCAATACTCCAACACAGGTTAGCTAGGGAATCTCTCTATTGGGACTCCAAGGATTCTCGATAACAAGTTTCCCTCTCACAATAACACAATAATCATTATCAATAGTGTAAGGTCTCCCACAACACCCACCGAGTGTGTGCACTCCTTGGGAATATTTGACAACGGAACATACATAGAGCACAAGGACAAAGTGATCAGTTGGGAAAACAAAGAAGGTTGAGTGTCAGTAGGAGCACCTTGGGCGCACGATGGTGACATGCGACACCAAGGGGTCACACACCTTAATTTCCTTAGAACGATTGACAAAGACTTGGGTTGTATTTAGGCAAGGGAGGGGTGACTTGGGAGTGTGCCTAAGGAGTGGATCTGTCTACCCTCAACAAAATGGGTGCATCAGAGAGTTTGAACGACCCCATCAACGCACTCACGGTGAGTCACAATGATCGGCACGAAAGAGCACACAAGGCAAGGGGCGCGTGCGCACCCAAGGATGGGGTGTGTCAGTCCAAGAGATGAATGCTTGATGAGCATGTGGTCTTGGATGGGCGTGCCAGGTCCACAAAATGGGTGCACCGATTCGATTGAGTGTGGATTCACGAAGGGGCATGATGAACCCAAGAGACAAGATGTTTCACACAAGTGACCCTTCGAGTCCATATAAAAGCAAGGGCGCACAACCGAAGGAAGGCATAAAGCATTTTGGACAAGTGATTTGGAGAGCAAGTATGAGGAAATTTTAAGGAAACAAACCAAGGAAGAGTTACCAAGATGGAATACAAGTAGCCAAGAGTTGGACACTTTGGGAGACTTTGGGGAGGTCTGAAAACGCAGGTCTGAGGAGGCATATGTGAGGCAGAATCAAAATTTGTGTTAGATTGGTGAAAGTCTTCAAAAATGAAGAGACAACAAGTCTGTGGTTGTGGGAATGTTTGAGGTGCACCCTTAAGTGGCTGAAGATACGATTGTGACAGAGAGTCTTGGTGTGATAGATTTGTTCATGAGTGTCTTGGTGAGGTGAGGTGAGTTTTTTGACTCTGCCATGTTGTAAACTGAGCCGATAGTGATCATATTGTAATTGTTTCACAATAAAAAAGACTTAGCCGGGTTTTAGGCATGGTTTGTACGTCCCACACTATTTATTTGTTTGTGTTCGTTTGTTCTGCAATTGTTCTCTTGGATTCTCATGTTCATGGATGCATGCTTAAATAAGACTAAGTGTTAAACTATGTTAACATTGTATAAGTAATCAAGAATTGCACTAAAGTAGAAGTGTGACTCATCGATAGCCTATAATGGAGTATGGGTATTCTCTAAGTGAAGAGGTGTAGTTAGGACGAAGTATTCTTGGTGTGCCAAGAAACCAAGTAAGAATCGTCGCGGTGTTGCATGCCCTCAGGAAGTGAACGATTGCAAGATCTAATCATACGTTCTATGGGGTCGTGATAGGTGGTATTAGAGCATATTTGTCTCTTCACCACTACTATAGTCAGAACAATGGTGGGGGAGAGGCACACTTTTTTGGTGAATAAATGTGAGTGAAAGTTTGGTGAGATCTTGATGGACTAAACCATCGCAGAGACAACCTAAGCGCAAACTTTGTGGTTTGTGAAAACAATGAAAGGCAGAGCTGCAAATGAAGCCGTGACCTATGTGCAAACCTGGGTGCATCCCTTGATTAGGCCAAGTCCGGAGTTAGGTGGGTGAATTGAGAACTTAAGCAAGGTGGATGAACACAAGACTATTGCAAAACTTGTCGCAGACCCAATAACAAGGTTGAACATAGAGGCAGTTGGGTGCAAACCTTGGTGAACGATTCAACAAGGTGGGTTGTTCCATCATAGGTGGTTTGAGCACAAGCCTATGTGCATACAAAAACCAGGGACGAAGTTTGTAAGGGTGAATAGAGTGCTTGGATGTGTAGATGACCATAGGAATTATTGCAAACTTGGGATAGTGTGGAGGAGTTGCACATAACTCTTGAGAAGACCAAGTGACGAAGGTCAAGCAATGAAATGGACAACAAAAGTCACAAAGCTTGGAAGGTCAAGAGAGATAATGTAACTCAATGATTCGAGAAACTCCAAGAGGATTTGGAGAGGATGGATGAATTCGATGCATAGATAGAGTCCGAGATCAACAGACTAAGGACCTTGACGAGGAGGACTGATACTTTGTTTCTGGATGCATTGGGAGAGCTCACAGAGTAGAGCATCTAACATGAATATAGTTCAACAACAAGGGATCAAACCAAACTGCTCGTGAGGAAAGGGAGGTTGAGTGAATGTTACCTCTGTTCGAAATATGATTTCATGAGGAACTATCCAATGCAAGGAAAGTTGGCTCCGTTGGTTGAGGAGGAGGCTCGACTCACACCAACAACAAAAGAGTGAGAACCCTTGGTAGAGATAGTTCAAGTGTAGAAACCGAAAAAAGAGATGAGCGAAGTCATGGAAACATTGGTGGAAAGCGTGCAAGAGTTGAAGATAATAGGTCAAGGACAATTTTTGCAAAGTGAAGCAGTTGAAGGACTCTGCTTTGTGGACACAACGCTAAGTGGGCTGAAGATGGCAACTTTGGTTGACATCGGAGTAAAGCACAATTTTGTGAGTGAACGAGTCACGAAGTATCTCATCACAAATCTAAGAGATGCAATGGAACATGTAAAGTGTTGAAGTCAACAGTGATGCTAGTGAGAAGGATTGTACGTTCAACACCATTGAGAGTTGGGTAGTGTTTTGGCAACATGGATTTTTTGGTAGCTCCATTGAAGATCATGCGACGATCTTGGGATTGGAATTCCTCAGACTTTCCAAATCGGCTCCACTCATTCATGAAAATCGCTAAGTATTCATGGACGAGGCTGGGACACCAAGTGCACCCTTGACGACGGAGAGGAAGCTCAGGAGGATGCTTAGGTTGGTAGAAGGAGTGAGTGGGAGCATCGACAAGCCTTGCAACATGACACATCAGCCCTAAGTCATCCACACCGCAATATCTCTAAGTAGTTTGGGGCAAGAAGAGAAAGGACAAATGGTGATGAAGACTTCGATGAATACAACCATGGGGAAGGTTGGTCGATTGAGGAACCCACAAAGCCATAAATGTGATTGTAAGAGAGAGTTGGACTCTTCACTTGCCATGGAGTAGGAGAAACATTACCAAGTGAATAGTCATCAACAAAAGGTTTTGGACATTGTGGAGGATCGAGCAACAAACTTATCCACCGTTGAAACTCCAAGATTTGAGGCGAGATAATGCATGGAGGAACTTGCTTAAGAAAACTTGGAGATGGATGTGGAATAGGTAGGAGCTGAAGATCGACATACAACATTAATTGTGATCTTTTGTTGGAAGACCATGGGGATATATGACTTCCAAATTACCGTAGAACGACTTGAATATTTGGGATGCACATCGAAGGAAGTTCGTTTGGTCATGTGATACTTGCACACGAAACACAAGTCATACACAATGTATGCCAATAACCTTGGTGGTGGCTATTGGATACATTATGCCTGCTAAATGAAGAAGAGGTGTTTTCGGGAGCAAGCAACACAAACAATGATGCCTACTGAATGTGTCATTAAAAGAGTCAAGTAGGAAAGTTGTGAAATGACAGATGCATTATGGAGGTGACTTGCCAAATGTGGCAAGGGGCATGACCTTGTCTAGAACCAAAGGGGTTCGACTAAGTGAAACAAATAGGTTGAGACTACAGTGGGAGACTCAACAATACCAAGAGGAGTTGGACAGGTTGATGATGAGGAAAACATAAAAGGATTTGTTAGTTGTGGAGACGTTCATTCTCTAGCGACGAACGTGACAGTTTGATTGATCGCCCAACCAATTCGGAACTTGAGAGGATCCAATGTACCTGAAACACAAACGATAGAGTTGAAGTATCAAAGCCATTATAGGTCAAGAGCATCCAAAAATTGAGCACACTTTATAGAACCTCTTGAGGAGAGTTTGTCCTGACGAGAACAATTGAGGAGACAACAGTCATTGAGCAATGATGAGATCTAGAGATGGGGAAGAGACACCATGGAGATTGATGGATGTTTCCAGGGACGACAACAACTTGCAGTGGGATAGGATGTAAGGTCTCCCATGACACCCACCAAGCACATGCCCTCCTTGGGAATATTCAACGATGAAATAGATGAAAAGAACAAGGAAGAAGCGATCGGTTGGACGAACAAAGATGTTTGGGTGTGAGGAGGAGTGCCTTGGGTGCACGATAGTGATGTGCAACACCAAGGGGGCACACACCTTACTTTCCTCAGAATGATTGATGGAGACTTGGGTTGTGATTGGGCAAGGGCGGGACGACTTGGGAATATGTCCACATAGTGGACTCGTCTTCCCTCAACAACACGGGCGCATCGGAAAGATTAGACGATCCCATCGACACACCCACAAGGAGTCACGATGATCAAACAAGGGAACACACAAAAAAAGACGCACACACAAGGATGGTTCCCGCCAATCCAAGAGATGAACGAATGATGGAGCATGTGCTTGGATGGACGCATCGGGTCCATGGAAGGGGTACGACTAAACATAGAATATAATATTGATTAGATGGGCGCATATTATTCTATGTTTACTATTATATTGTATCCATGGATGGGCGCATCGGGTCCTCGTCATAGATGAGCGCATTGATTCTGGTTCCTTTCGTCATAGATGAGCGCATTGCTAAAATGTGATGGACGGATTTTGGTAAACAGTGGTAAGGTTTATTGTCAAAGCCTTTTGGGATTATTCAAAATTTACATATATTTCAGACGAAATATTAATTAAGAGGCATGGCGTAAGGGCTCACAACTAGTTGAAGTTATGTGAATTAAAAATATCGTAATGGCTCACAGTGAATGAAAGTATGCGTTCCAATTTACTCGAAATAACAAATCTTCTGTAGCCTTTTTGCTTTGACGCTTATATTTACACTGGTTGGACTTTGGGTTCCGTCTATTAAATAGCACGTGGGTTAAAAACTCTCGTAAATAACGCAGAATGATTGCTGTGTTTGGTGGCGGATCCTCTGTCGATGGTGCATTGCACTCGGCTTTCTTCTTTCATGGGGATGGCAACAGTATGATTTACTAGTTTCAGAGCGAATCCTGTGCATTAGATAAAGTTGCCCGTTAGAAATCACGTGCCACCTTAAAAATCAAAGTAAAAAATGTGCATATGACCCAGTAACATATAATATAATTCAGAAGCATTGAAATATATATATTACTATAAAAGAAGAAGTTTTTTCTTTAGATGACATAGAGTTTGGGGTTAAGCGGTTCGCAAATGAGAAAGTTAAGGAAATTGAAGGCTACCAAGCTGAAATTTTTAAAATCGAAGGGCCAATCCTCATCCCTCACATACACAAGCTCTTCAATTTAGCAGTGGGCTTTCCCTAAACCCTGGACACAAAATCTCATTGTTCTTAATTTTAAAAATGGGGATAAAAACATTCCCTCAAATTATAGGACCATTATGATTAGCTCGATTTTAGCCAAGCTTTATGGAATTATTTTGGAAAAGAAGATTAACATTTGGCTAGAAAGTCACGGTAAAAGAGCTAAAAGCCAAGTTGGGTTTAGGAGATATCATTCAACTGTGGACCATATGGTTACCTTTAGGATCATTGTAGAGGAGTTCCGCAATACTAAAACCAATCTTTTTTGTTGTTTTGTTGACTTTAGAAAAGCTTTTGACATGGTTCCTAGGAAAAACCTTTGGAATA
>JZKD02S2352653.1:268774-287075 GCA_000966675.3 Picea glauca | reverse complement strand
CAAACCTAGGGTCTCCAACTTCTCATGGCCATAACTCTCTAACCGTGAGGAGTTATGTGACGTTCCACATACCACCAGAAATGGAATGACAAGCACTATCCATCTAGGATAGTTTGCGTGAAAAATTAGTTGTCCTTCATCTCATTATTCCACAATTAAGCACGGGTTCTCTTACTCTGCAAAGCGTCTTCCCGTGAGGGCTTTCACCATAAGGGGACCACTTGGACTTCATCCACCTTTACTTCTTATGAACCATGACAAGCCAATAATGAGTCATCTTTACATCAAACAATCTTGGGTCCATTACCCAAACCTTTGTGTTGTGGGGCTTTCTTCAAGGGTTTCCATCAATGACAACCAACCTTAATCAACAATAACAAAACTTTACATCAAAATTTAAAAATAGATGTAGTGACATCTTTTAGTTTCAAGCTTGCTTCTTCAAAATTGTAGTGGGTCCATTAGACCTTTACCTACTGTATTTTTATGTTCTAAAACAACCTGACCTTCTTGTACATGATCCACACTAGCTATTCCACCCAATCAATAACATAGTTAGAATCACATACATAATTATTATTTAAAGATGATACATGAAACATATTATAAATTTTTATTTTAGCAAATAATTCAAATTCATGTGAAATTTGGCTTATCCTACCTAAGATCTCAAAATGTCCATACTATCTATCTAGCTATCAACTTAGGACAAGTTCCTATCTTCAAAAATCTCTTCTTTGATTTGACTTTTAAACATACTTGCTCCACAACCCTAAACTCTCTTCATTCTACTTAAAAACCCTAACACCAACAAACTTCAAGCCAAATCGCAGAATTAAACCATGATTCAAAATACTAAGTTATTCAAAATGCATGATTAAAAAAAAGTAGTTGACCAAAGACACCTAAAGATAACACAGTTTTATTTGTAGTTATTTGTGAAAATGTGCAATATCAGAAAAAGTATTACACATGATAAAAAGTAGCCAATATATAAGAATTTGTCTTTGCGTTGTTGATGGGAGTCCAGAGCTTGCATTTATGGACTCTACTGGTGATGTTGATGGACAAAGATGTATATGTGATGAATGTCGGTGACAGTCACGACATAGCTGAATCCAGAAACAAATTCCAATACAAAGGATCATTGTAGTCATCGAAAAGGAGATGGGCATGATAGAATTGATTTAGAGGAAATTTCTACATCGATTGATTTTTATTTTTTTTGTAAATAAAAAAGATTGCATTACCTTATGTTATAAAAAATGAAGCGACACATGTCTGAGAATACATCAAGACTCCCCACCTATTCTGCCACATATGTGGAAACCAAAACAGGTGGACAACATTGTTCAAGGACTAGAAAGTGACACATGTCTGAAAAAACAAAAGGACTCGCCACATGTTCTGCCACATGCATGGAAACCAAAACAAGTGGTCGACATTTCTCTAGGACAAACTAATGAACTAGAGTCTAATTGCCACAAAAACCTTGTATCGAAAACCATAGAAATTAACATTAAAGAGACTAGACACGATGCAAACCCGGGGTCCATCCTAGCGTATTTGAAGGCGTATGGCTGACAACATGTCAGGCAACGACTCCTCGTAGGCTCGCTTGGCATGGATTCGAAAAGAATGTCGAGACGCTTGTTGAGGATGTGCTAGTTCTCTTTTCATCTCGAAAATCAAAACAAAATGATCCTCCGTGAGCTTGCAGGAGCCAGGTAGGTCGTGGCTTCCTAGTCGGGTAAACTTGCGCTCAGGTGTATGTTTCTCTATGGGTTTCCTCCTTGCTCCAACAATTGCTCCACTTTATCCCTCTGCCTTCGTGTTGGGGTCGAGAGGAGGGATTTCCTCTTCTACTATACACCCTGTCATGGCCGGCTCGGGGGAATTCAAATGGATACTGGTGCATGTTTGTGGCCTCCATTCCATGGTGGTCTTCTGCAAATTAGGCGGAATCTCGTTCAAGTTAGGAGGAATCTCCTCCTCCACTATGCATCCCCCATAGATTAGCTTTGGGTTAGACAAGTGAAACTCAACTTTTTCGACCAGAGTGGGGAGAGCGGGCCGAGCTACTTCCTAGAATGGAAGAGAGAGAGAGAGGTCATGTGCGCCCTGCCTACTTGACTGTAGTAGGCCAACCCACTCCTGGACTTGCGTCTCTCACGAGGCATGACGAGGTTGAACTCGAGGGGGGAAAAATGACAAAGGAGAGGCCATAAATGTTGATAATGGACAAAAGGAGAATTACAAAGACTCGACGTGCTCGAAGCATAACAACCAGAGGAGAATGAAAAACTAAGAACAAGCTCTGGAGATAAAAAACCACAGCGAGGAGTTACTTGCGCAATGATGATGGAAGTGATGGCGTGGGGAGCCATGAATGCCAAGGTAATACAACCTTGCTTCATCGTACCAGTACCAAGGGGCCAAGCTTGAATCGCCATTAAGTTTTCCAAACTGTCCCAGCTCACTAAGCTCTGGCTGAAGTGAATGCTATGCATTTCAAATAGATGGAGGAGGAGAGTGGCCGCTAGGGGTTTTAACTGCCCTCATTACCAGCTAACCATGTGACAAGCGTGCACCAGGTGTCACCCCAGGAGGGGACCGATTGATTTGAACATGATATGGATTTGAACATTGGTTTTCATTTAAAAAAAAGTTTTTTTTTAATTGCGACCTGCTTGGGCAACTATCTAGGGATGATGACAAGCGCGCAGATTAGCTTAGCAGGATGTCCAAACCTTTTTCTTGGATTGACTTCTTGTTTTCGCAGTAGTTAAAATTATATAGTTTGTTGAAATTTTTGTAATCTTACAGTGTTGTGTGTAAGTTATTTGAAATTTCATATATACAGGTGGGACAAAAACTAATTAGGATATATGGATCTTATCAACGAATCTCTTTGCAAAAGAGCTTACGTCATTCGTTATCAAAGCGCCCTCTACATCATGCATTACAATAATCATATTATGACGATTATTTCAATCAGGTAATTCAAATGGTAGAGACTAAGTTACTCACAGCTTTTGTTTTATCTGCTTCGGAACCTAAACTTGATTCTGATTCCCCTCGTCATAGATGAGAGCATTGGTAAAATGAGATGGAGCGATTTTTGGAATATAACCTCTGCCCGACAAATGAGGACTGAGCTACTGTTAACGGTGGTAAGGTTTATTTTCAAGTATTCCAAAAGAAATATTAATTAAGTGGCTTATCCATTAAGAATATAGTGGAAGTTATTTGAATTAAAAATATCGTAATGGCTGAGGGTGCATGGAAGTCTGCAATTTACTGGAAATATCAAATCTTCTGTCGCCTTTTGCTTTGACGCTTGTATTTATACAGTTGTTGGACTTTGCGTTGTCTATTAAATAGCACGTGGGTTAAAAACTCTCGTAAATAACGCAGAATGATTGCTGTGTTTGGTGGCGGATCCTCTGTCAATGGTGCATTGCACTCGGCTCTCTTCTTTCATTCATTGGGATGAACACGATATGATATACTAATTTCACGGCGAATCCAATGTATTAGGTAAAGTTGAAATCACGTGTGACCTAAAAATCAAAGTAAAAAATGCGCATATGACCAGATAACATGTAATATAATTCACAAACATGAATATGAATATAATAATAATAATAACAGTTTAATATTATAAAATAATACTTTAATAAATAATGGTGTAGTGTATTTAATATTTAAGTTTAAATAAAGTTTTGAAGGATGAATGAATATGATAATGATGATGAAAGTCTACTAAGATTTTAAGAGAGTAAGTGATTACTTGTGATTCTTTAGAATTTTGTTTCTATGCTCGAAAAGCATTAAGAGAAGCTTTCCAAGATCATCATACTTTTGTTGAGTTAAGAGATTAGGAAGGTTGGTAATGTGATCAATATTTTGAAAATGAGATCTAATATGGGTATAGGCTGGACAATCTAAGAGAAAGTGCTTTTCATCTTCAACCTTCTTAGTGTCACAAAGGTGACACACTCTTTCATCCTATGACGTTTTAGGAATTGACCAATCCCCATTTTCACTATGAAACTCGTGAAAATTTGTTCTTATCTTAACAATGCTTATTTTTTTCTTTACACTTGACAAATCAGATAGATAATTTTGATCTTTTAGATTAGGGTTAATATTAAACTGTAATATATATATATATATATATTAATATTACAGTTTAATATTATAAAATAATACTTTAGTAAATAATAGTGTAACATATTTAATATTTTTCAAATAAAGTTTTGAATGATTCATAAAGTATAATAATTGTTAAAGTGATATACTTAAATAATAAGTAAATTTGTTTATGTTTTTTTTTTTATAATAATATTATAAAATAATACTTTAGTAAATAATGGTGTAGCGTATTTAATATTTCAGTTCAAATAAAGTTTTGAATGAATGATTCATAAAGTATAATATAATAATTGTTAAAGTGACTTGTAAATTTGTTTATGGTTTTTATTTTATTTTATATTAAAATATATTTGAGTTAAAATCATAATGGAGGGGTGGAAGGTGACAATACTTCGGCCTTTTAATAACAATGTAAATTCTAGTAAATGGAGGAGTGACGCTAGTTGAAAGATTCATAAGAACAAATGTGGGATCATAAGCTTTTCCCACATCCCCTATATTCATTGTTATTAGTTCGTTGTTAAAGGTATTATATGGTTCATAAATGGTTGATATTAATTAATACATATGGAAACTATATGTAATTACTCTTTCAAGTGAGGGGATGGGCATTTAAGTTCTCACGTCCTCCACCTCCTTTCTCACACGAGTATGGAGTGATGGATCTTAAAGTGGTGATTAAGTCTGGGCACAATATATGTGGAATTATTTAAGATTTTTCAGCTTTGTTCTTCTAGAATCATTATGAGTTTCGTGTCGTTTGTGGTTATTGGGGACTCTTTTTTAATCTTTCAACAATCTGTAGCTAGGTTAAGGATGGTTTCACTATGCTTCTTTGTGGTTCATCTCCAAGGTTTTATGAATTATTGAATTCCTAGGTTCTATTTCTTATCACTCATAAGAAATTAGACAATGACTCTTCTTATTTTTTAGTCAAGAGGGGAGGGCATTGGTTGAAGATGGAAAACCACAATCATTTTGGGTAATGTCTCCTGTGTGAATCTTCCAACCTTCATCACACACAAAGGAGAAGTGACTACCTCCTTATAGGTATGTAGGTATCCATCTCACATCTCAATAATAGATTAGCTAGTCAAACTGAGATCCAAAATGTTAAGAATGCAGGAATTTCAAAGGTTGTGTCCAATCAAAGTAAGCAAATTGAAAAGCTAGAGTAGAGTGCAGTATGTTGTATGAATTGGTTTTCGATCTTTCTAGGAGTTCTTTGTTTTCTCACACAAAGGCTTCAATTGGGTCTATCACTATGGTGGTCAAGGACAAGGAGACTATCCACCAAGCTCCTAGAGACTTGGAGATGGAAAATGCTCAACTCATAAACAAACAACAACCAAGCATCAAGCAAGATGCTCTTTTCCTTTTTTAATCTCAGGTTTTAAAATGTTTTGCAAGATAGTTTCTCTTAGAATAGTATGTTAAGATCTATTCTAGTCGGCTCCTCACCCATATTTTCAAGTTTATTAAAGTAGGTCGATTTATATGCAACAATTTTGTGATATTGGGACTTCTTGAAAGTGAATCCTCTAATAAGTCCATTGTATTATTATGTTGTACAATGCGGCCACAATCTCTTTCTAATGCAAATTATAACCATTTTTTTTTAATATATTGGAACATATGACCTTTTTGCAATGTCTGTGTTATTGAATATACGTGTCAAAATGGATTTAAACTATGTGACTCATTTATTAGTTCATCTATGTGAATGATGCGACTAGTGCTAAGTAGATTATTCAATTTCATGAGAAATTTGTCATTATTTCTCATGAAACATGGAGCCATTAAAATTAGGGGAATTTTGAGGTAAAAAATGGGCCTGAAAAAAAAGTGTACTATAAAATCAACTTTAAAAGAACCAATAGGATTCAATATGATGAGGTGAATCATAAGGGTAAATATTTTGGAGGGAAATGAAGAAAACTATTTTTTTAAATCACATTCTGGACTTATCTCCTTATAGGTTTACTCAAATTTCAACTGTAGTGACTCCTTGGATGCATAATTAAATTTTGCATCCAACGAATATGACTCTGCATACTTTTGATAGATCCATAGTTTATATCTCACTACCTGTCTATCAAAAGTATGTAGAGTGCATACTCATTGGATGTGGAATTTAATTCCACATTCAATGAGTGCTTACACTTGAAATTTGAGTAAACCTATAAAGAGATAAGTCAAAAATACAATTAAAAAAAATACTTTTCTTTCATTCCCTTTGAAAATTCATAACTCTGATTTTATTGTTTTAACTATTATTTTATTATTTTTCTTAGGAGGCCCACAATTCAGAATTAGGAAAAACCCCTATGTGCATTGTTCCAACAAGCATGGAAATTGGATCATAATGAAATTTTGACCATGTTCGAAATTTCTTCAAATTCTTATTATATTTGTGGTAAGAAAGGGTCTTTTCATTACAAGATTAACTTACTCCATACAAATGGGTGGCAATGAATAACTAAAATATTAAATAATCATGCAATGAATCTCTCAAAACAAGATATTTTATATTTATATGTCCTTTGTTACATCTTATATTATAAAGAAAAATGTAGATATAAACACACAAAAGTGTTGATTTTTCATAAGCTAGGTTAAGCATGAAGTTCATTCCATTTAAGGATTTCACTTAACCATAAACAATAATGTTGCAGCAACCAAGATCACAAGAAGAAACACCATGCACAAGAACACAAGAAGTATCCTGGGAAACACTTCTCAACAAGGGAAGAACACCCAACCAAATCCTTTTCTATATTCTTCAAGAGAAAGACCTTCACCACCAAGAAAGACCTAGCACACAATATGGTGCTCACCTTTTCCCAAGTAGATGTATTTACTGAAATCTCCAAACTCACAAGAAATATATGATTCCACAATGGGGAACCCTCCCTTAGTTATATTAGACTTGTCCAATCAACAAAGGCGTCTATTGGCTAAATAGGGCCGACCTCTCTAAGTCACTTTATAATAATAATAATAATAATAATAATAATAATTATTATTATTATTATTATAATTATAATTA
Organism: Picea glauca; assembly: GCA_000966675.3. Classification (NCBI taxonomy): domain Eukaryota; kingdom Viridiplantae; phylum Streptophyta; class Pinopsida; order Pinales; family Pinaceae; genus Picea; species Picea glauca. Next base: position 279,868 of record JZKD02S2352653.1, on the reverse strand, counting down.
ATATTAACCATATTAATTATCTTTTACATTTATTATTAATCACATTAAGATGGGGCAGACCTGTACCTTTACATAACAATTAAGGTTACAGGCATGTCTGACTCTTGAACAACATATAGCAAAGGATCTAATACACCCACTAGTGCTCATCCACTAGGGGCACATCCATAGGGATGTCATAGCTCTGGCTCACTACATTACAAAGAAGAACTAGATCTACACACGTTCACCTGTGCTCATCCACAGGCACACCCACTCTACATATCTTCTTTCCCACTACCCCATAGAGGAGAATCATTTGGAGTTTTCTCTTCAACTCTATTGCTCAGAGGAGGCTAACACATTATCTTCATTTATGTCCACATGACGATGCACCCAACACTTTGGGCTTTCACATGTTCACCTTGTGCTCAACCATAAGCACGCCCAACTCATCATATCGTCTTTCCCTCTGGATAATCATCTGGAGTTCTTCTCACTCTCTAAATGGAGGAGGTCATCTCTATGTTCCTAGCTCTGTCTTAGGCAAGAACCACGTACCCTTCTCAGGGGATTTCTCTTAGGTTGGTAAGTTGAGAGAACGACTTCACATAGCTATAATGATCCAGACCTCACAGGTTTGTAAGCTGGAGAATGTCTCACATAACTGTATTCATCAACACTCCCTATCAGCTAGGGAGGCATTCTTTATCATGCCAAGTCTCACACATATGTATTTTGAATTTTTTCTTGGCTGGAGATATCGACACTCCCTCTTAACTAGGGAGCCATTCTTCACAAAGTTAATTTGGTGAAGATATTTGAAATATTCTCAAGTGTAGGAAGGTACTGAATGCGTACGATTTTCCTCTCCATCATATCTCTGAAATAAGGATATTTCATCTCATCATATTATGATCCATCAAGAAACACTGGGTTCTCAAGGAGCTTAACTCACGACTCTTGGTTATCATCATAGGATCCATCTCATGGTCAAGTAAATATGTTAGAATCTTTTGAAGCCACATTGCTTCGCACACTCGATGCAATACACTCTGCCTATGTGGTACTCAAGGCTACAAAGTTTTGTTTCCTGTTGCATTAGGAAGCCATGGAAAAATTCATGATAGAACATCAGTCGGATGTGCTTTTCTGGTTCACTGTAGTTTCTGCTCAATCTGAATCGACATATCCTGCAAAATCAAGTTTATACTGGAGGCATATCTCATACCATATCCAACTGTGCCTCATATATATCTCAATACATGTTTTGATGTTGTCTAGTGATTCTGTCTGTTGACTCATGAAATGAATAGGCACATTCACTGCATGGTATGAATCAAGTTTGGTGTTGACCAGATACATTAGTGATCCAATCAGCTGTGGATCAGTCTCTTCTGAATCATCATCAATCTTATTCTTTAAATCCATCACGGTGGATTTTTCATTCTGTCATACTAAACTTCTTTAATATTTTCACTATATATTTTCCTTGACTCAGGAAAATCTTATCGTTCATCTGTCATACTTCTTTTCCCAAGAAGTAGTGCATCATACTTAGATTCTTCATCTTGAATTTAGAAGTCAAGGATTACTTATAACAACAACGCTTTTTGAATAAGTCATCAGGATCAGGATCTCATCACCAACACAATAATGATATAGGTTTGGATCAACAACACTCTTGTTGAAATCCAAACTTATCAATAATCTATCTATCTAATATGGTTTCCAACTCATGGATGGAGGTACAGATGGAAGTGTATCGAGTTCACTGGATCAAGTGTCTCATCATAGACAAGTCCCTCTATTTGTGAGAAACCTCTGGCTATAGATCTCATTTTGTATTTCTTGACACTTTCATCAATTGCATGCTTGATCATATAGATCCACTTAGAAGTCACCACAAACCTCCCTTTCTGGTCCCTGAATAATATCTTATGCATCATTATTTTAAGATATACTGATATTCTTCTGTTATGGCATATTGCCATATCGGTTCTCTTGTTGCTTCTCTAAGACAAGGTGTCTCAACATCAATGAAGTGGCTCATGACAAAAGGATAGCTCGAGAGTATTTTTTTTCTTTCTCGAAATGTGCCTTGAGAGGCTTGTATGTTTCTCTACCTCTTGCAAAGTGAGTCTAGGTAGGCATTTTATGCCCTACTGCAATATCTCTGAACATATCAACTGGAGAAACTGGATAATCTGGAGTAATGTTTGTCTGCCTCTGAATTGTTGAAGGGGGAGAAGGTATTGTCTCACTGTCAATCTCCATTTGAGATTCTCTGGGTTTTTGAAAAACTGTCTCTTCTTCAAGGACAACGTCTCTGCTTGTCTCAATCTGTCTCTGACTACAAATGTCTTTGAATATTAACTATATCCTTTCTTTCTAAAGGATATATGTTGGACTTATTCTCTTTAGGTACATGAAAATACATTGGGCACCCAAATAAATTGAAGTGTTCAATCTCAGGCTTCATTTCGGTGAAGACTTCTTCGGGAGTTATTTTTTTCAAAGTTTGGTGTGTAATGTTCCCCAAATTTACCAATTTTTTTTTTTCTTAGGGACATTAAATCTCTTTCTCTTCAAACAACTTATCTCGAAAGACCTACTGTTATTATAAGTAGGTAGTTCTCATCACTATTAACTTTTTCAAGGTTTATGTTTCCAGTTATTGACACAATTAACTACCATTATAACATATTTTATCTCTGAGTTATTTCCTACTACACAGTAATCATATACTTAAAGGGCCAAAGGTAACTTCACTATACCCCAGCCTCTCAGCTTACCAACATATCTAAATAAGCATAAAGGTTAGTAAACCCCAACTAACATTATGCTCTTATCAATATATCTATATATATATGTATACGTATTAATGTTAGATTTATAGGGGAAGAACCCCACACGAATTACATAAAATCTTTAAGCATAGACAGTACCCATATCATGTAAGACTAAACGAAGTTGAGTTTAAAACATAGATTGCGTACTTAAAAATTAAGGTTCAGTACATCTATCATAGACTTAAAACCTTATGTCTTTGTGCACTATGGGCGCTTCTCAGTTTACGGGCGCTAGCTCCTCTTCACTAGCCCCTTCGTTCATATGTCTTTGGGCTGTTCCCTTGTGCTAATGCATGATTATGGGTGCATGCAAGAGTGGTTTCAACCAACCCACTTTTCTCCCCGCAATCCTCCTTCGGCTGACACGTACCCCATCGCCAAAACATTGGTTGAAATTGTGGCTCGCTCAAGGAAGAATATCCTCCACGCAAGTTCTGCCTCCACAATCCTTCCTGTCTGTCGATCTCCTGCCTCTCGGCACTGATTTCGATCAATAGCTTCTATCAAAATCCGTTCCTCACTTCTTTCCTTTTTCCACGTGTCTCCCGAGATTCCCATGATCTGTCGACACATAACTCTCCTCTGGATGAACAACTATCATTGACTCCACCTTTCCAGCCTCTGGGAATTTCAACTCTCAACTCCACTCTCCTCTGCATGCCAATCTCCCAGAGTGGGAGATCTATTTCCACCTGTCCCCTTGAATCCATGGCTAGGATCTTCTCCGCGGATCCAGCCTTCAGGGATCTCAAATCTCAAGTCCTTTTTCCTTATCCTTAAATACAAGAAATCCTACCACGTTTCCTCTTAAATCGGATGGCCTAGAATTACTTTAGGTCCTTTCCTGGAGTCCACATATCTTCTCCACGTCTCCTCTTTGGATCTGCTGGTTCAGATTCACTTTGGGTGATCTGATGACTCAGATCTGTTCTAGCTCTCCGAAATTATGATATCTCAAATCCCAATATCTCGTCTCTGCTGACTGGATATCTCCAAAAGTTCTAGATCTGGCAGCGCATGTCCTCCTTTGCATCGACGACCTTCGTCACTTCCGGAACTTCGGCCTTCAACGATTTCAAATCTCAACAACCACGAGTCTTCAGAGTGATTCCTTCCAGAGTCCACAATTTGGTGACACCTGTCAGACCTAGATCAATGACTAACGTTCACTCCGACTGTTCGGGCTTCGACTATTTCAGTTCTCAAACTGAAACTCCAGTGTAATTTTCTCTGAAGCTTGTGATCTGGTGACAAGTGTCCCCTCGTAGATCGACAACTCTCAGCTCTTCAGCTCTCCTGGCTTCGGCTATTTCAACACTTCAACTTCCTTTTCCTTCTGGATCTCCTGAACCATTGAAACATATCCTCTCTGGATCCAACGGTTTAGACTCTTCTTTCGAAAATCTAGATTTCATGACTTGCAACTTCCAGGTTAACGCTTCCTCCAAATTCCCGACTTCCGAAATGTCGATATTTTCGGAGTGCCCAAATCCGACGGTTCACTCTCCTTTGGATATAATGGTCCAGGTCTTCCCTTCTCTTATCAGGACTTTGCGTTTCACAAATTTGTATGGTCGCTCACTTCCCTGCTCCCGATCCCCAATATCCCAAAATTCTCCCTTGACAATCGACGGTCCAGATCTCTCCTTGATCAAGGACTTAGATTAAATCATGATTTCGCATTTCACGAATCCTCATAACTCCACCCTTTGACCTTTCCAATTTGCGAGTCAACAAAATATTGATCTCTTGCCACATGTCCCATTTCGATGGATGGTCTTGTGATTTTGAGATTTCGTGTTTCGGGTTTCGTAGATTTCATTCTGCTTCTTCCAAATCTTCTGGTTGAAAATTTTTGATAATTCCTCGCGACTAACCAGTGCGCTACTTCTCCGAGATCTAACGGATTGAAATATTTCGGCTTCTCTTGAATGGATATTAACCCTTGATCTTTCTTCGATTACCTCGAATTTTTGTGCTTCGCCTTTAGGCACTTCAACTCTTCAAGACTTAGACAATTTTCTAAGTGTTTCCTCTCGAGACTTAAAACCACAATTCCTCCAGAGCTTTTTTTTCTTCGCTTTCTTCCCTAAATTGGGAGATTTCAAACGCTTCGAAGGTTGTGCCTTCCAAATTTCTCTAAAACCCCTATTGGAGACGATTTCCCTAAATAATAATTATGATCGCAAGTGTTATGTTGAGTTTTAAGACTCGTTTAAATAATGGACCGACTATGTATCATGTTTATTTATCTAAATCCCTGGACATTTTCTCCTGAAATTAAAAAGAAGAGAACTGTAACCCTTTGTTATAATCAACACAATGGGCTAAAAAGGAAAATACTTGCAAAAATCGAGAAATAACTTTCTGTGTAATAGATGTTCATGTAGCTCGGAAAATCTGTATAGGTAACAACACATATACATATACATATATATATATATATTTCATTTCTGATATTCACTAAAAATTTCTTTTGGTAATTGCACAAATTAAACATTTTTTAATATCAGTCACAATCCGATAATTACTTTCCTTTTGTAGACCATAGATTATATCACAAGAATAGGAACTTTCACACTTTCGTCTACAACAATACACACAACAGTTTTCTTAGTTCTACTCAAGAAACTTCCATACATTTATCAATAGTTAGCACATACAATAGTCTTTCTTGGCTCTATTCAATGCATAAATTCAACGATAGAGGCTTATTCAATAATTCATTTCCTTCTACCCAACCAGTAGTTGTATACTAACATTCATTCATCAATATAACATTTAACCAAAACTAAGTAAGTGCGTTCTACCAATTATTAATCAACAAAAAATTCATCGAGGGGAAGAGTTGAAGAACATATCTGAACAAATTGCTGGGAAAACAAATGGAATAGCCAAGTTCCACCCAACCATAGAACAAAACAGCCAAAACTACTTGTTACGGTCACCCCCTATCCTGACCATGAATCCATGAGAGTGAACCTCATAACTCTTATTTCGCTGTAGTCTTCTTTCAGATCCTGATTTTCCTTGCCTCACACTCAAAATTAGTGCTCATAACAACAAGTGATAGGCTTTTCCAAATCTCAAGATCTCCTTACCTCACACTCCGAATTAGTGCTCATAACAACAAGTGATCTCCTTCCTAGCATACTAGGCAGCGTATTGCCTCCTCCCATATGCTATATATGCAAAAGCATATTGTGCCTAGGTCTTTTCCCCTTGGGAATTTTCACAGCTTTACAAATCCCTGATTTTCAGGGGCTGCCAATGGCCAAATTCCTGATTTGCCACTTGTAAAATTCAGCCCTGAGCTAGTTCAAGCCTATTCCCCACTCATGGAGTCACGGTCAGTTGATTTCAAACTGGCTGTTCCATTTTCCCCTCAACAAAAAATATAAAATTATTTGACTCTTACAAGTGTCATAGTCAAAGAGTTAATTGGGCAAATCAAATCTTTGCCCAAACAGTCACAATAATTAAATTACAAATAACCAAATTCTAAATTCGGAATTGCCATAAATGACAATAATTTTCCAAATTTGAATTTGCCAAAACCATAAATAAATTCCTAAGTGCATTCAGACTTCAATAATAATTTATTTTTGGGGATACTACATTCTTTCCCCCTTTAGTACAACACTGTCCTTAGTGTTCATTCTTTTCCCAGACACTTGGTCTGATATATTCCTTGTCCAATAGTTCCCGTAGTTGAATATTTAACTCTGTTAATTTGGGTAAACTCATTCGGTAGGGTGGCTTAGATATAGGAGCCGAACCAAGTAGTAGATTGATAGAAAAGTATATCTCTCTCCTTGAGGGAAATTCAAGTATCTCATCAACAAACTCATCTCTAAAATCATGCAAGACGACGAAATCCTCTATGCTAGGTTTATTTTCTTGTTCCAACAGATTTGTCACTTGGATAGCATAAATCTGACAACCTTTTCTCATGGACTTCTTAAATTGCATTGCTAAAATCTGCCTAACTGAGACGGGTTTTTGTATGCCTTGTATTGTCCTAACAAGGTCGTTTTTATCTTTATAATTGATTGATTTTTCATAACAATCTAAAACTTCTTTATGCCTTCCTAACAAATCCATTCCAATAATTATATCATAAGACCCTAACAGTAGGATATTTAGATTTATCTTTTTATTTTGACCACCTAAACTAAACTCACAGCCAAAGATAAAATCATATACTTTTCTTTTTGTTCCTGCTAAAAGTTGTACTAGACAAGATTTTGCATGTCTTGTTTTCTTAAGTTTATTTGAATCCACTACACCAGGATCAATATAAATCAAGGTAGCTCCTGGATCAATTAAAACAGAAACACAAGTATTGTTAACTTTACCTTCAACTTCCACTACAATGGACTAGTGATCAACTTGTCGACCATCCATGGCTATATTGATCCGATGTAAGCTTCTGCCCACATCTCCCACTATAGAGGCTTCCTATAGGTTGTGAAATGTAGTCCTGGCTACTAAAATCAAACATGGGCAGTTCCTCCTTAAGTGAGGTTCTCCACATTCCCATCATTTTAATGGTTCTCTGGGGTTGTCCCCAAACTTCTTTGTTCCCAGATTAACTGGTTTACCACCTCCTTGGGTGTTCTGGTTGTTGGAGTGAAAATATTTTCTTGGAAAACTTTTTGCTGCGTTCCGGAAAGGGGCTGGTTGATATCCCTTCCTCTGTTGGTTCATTCAGTCTTGTTTCTTGTCTTTCCAAGTCTTGGGAAGTTCCAACTGTTGTTTGTATTGGTCGTAACACATTCAGGCCTTCCTGAAAAATTCACTTAAGGACTTTGGGTTGTCAAATTCGATTATGTCCTTATAGGACTGTGGTAAACATCTTAGGAACCGCTAGATTTTTACTTTTCCTCCCCGATATAAGGCACGAACCTTTATAATTCCAGGAATTTGTTTATCGGGTCATCCATAGACATTTGACCGAGTCGTTGTTCATAAAACTCCTTGGTTTTTCTTTCATAGTAATTTTCAGATAAATATTGTTTCTTAAAGTATTTCTTAAAATACGACCACTCCATCTGTTTTTCCTTTAGGCCCTTGGCCAACTTCAAGTCCTGTCACCATATGCTTGCTTCTCCTTTTAGATTATAGATGTCCATTCTGACCTTCATATTGCTGGAATAGTTGTAGATCTAGAAATACTTTTTTATGTCTAGTAACCATGCTTCAACCTCCTCTCATGTCCTGGATTCCCCGTCAAAGGTGGACGGTTTGATTTTATTAAAATTTTCCTCAAGATGGTCCACTTATTTCCTTTTCCTTCTTGTGGTTGTTTTATCTTCTGTTGATGGTGTACCTTCGGAAGAGCAGTCCCCTTTTTCTGCTTCAGGAGAAGAATTCTTGGATGCCCTTTTACTGACCTCTCCTTCCTAGTTATTGTCTTTTGGGATCTTCTTCATTACTATGCTTCGCAACAATACTTCATTTATTTTCTGTTGTTCTTGTTGTGCCTTTTTTAGTTTCTCATTGTCTACCTTGGAAACTTGCAGTTCCATAATAATATTTTTCATGGTTTCCAGAACCTAGGTAGTTGAACTTCCTTCACTGTTCTTCCTAGGTTATTTAGGAGGTCATTGCTTAGGTTTATCCTCCAATCTGATCTCTGCTTCATTCTCTGCTGCCATTATCACAACAAAAATACAGTTTTTATGTTTGTAACAGTAAATGTTTTGTTAGTGTTTCATTAAATAGAAAGCATGGGTTAAGAAAACATTTTTGGCCTTGTTCAAGGTCCAAGTGTTGTAACCTTTTCTCTGATACCATATGTAATGTTCCCCAAATTTACCAAATATTTTTTTTTTCTTAGGGACATTAAATCTCTTTCTCTTCAAACAACTTTTTTCGAAAGGCCTACTGTTATTATAAGTAGGTAGTTGTCATCACTATTAACATTTTCAAGGTTTATGTTTCCATTTATTGACACAATTAACTACCATTATAACAAATTTTATCTCTGAGTTATTTCCTATTGCACAGTAATCATATACTTAAAAGGATAAAGATAACTTCGCTATACCCCAACCTCTCATTTTACCAACATATCTAAATAAGCATAATGGCTAGTAACCCCCGACTAACATTATATCTATCTATCTATCTATCTATATATCTATCTATCTATATGTATATGTATTAATGTTAGATTTATAGGGGAAGAACTCCACTCGAATTACAAAAAATCTTTAATCATAGACAATACCCATATCATATAGGACTAAACGAAGTTGAGTTTAAAACATAGATTGTGTACTTAAAAATTAAGGTTCAGTACATCTATCGCAGACTTTAAACCTTTTGTCTCTGCGCAGTTTGGGTGCTTCTCAATTTACGGGCGCTAGCTCCTCTTCACTAGCCCCTTATTTCATATGTCCTTGGGCTTTTCCCTTGTGATAATGCATGATTGCGGGTGTGGGAAAGAGTGGGTTCAGCCAACCCGCTTTTCACCCCGCAATCCTCCTCTATCTGGCACGTACCCCGTTGCCAAAAAAGTGGTTGAAATTGCGGCCCGCTCAAGGAAGAATATCCTCCGTGCAAGTTCCGGCTCCGCAATCCTCCCCATCCATCAATCTCCTGCCTCTCGACGCTGCTTTCGATCAATGACTTCTATCAAACTCCATTCCGTACTTCTTTCCTTTTTCCACGTGTCTCCCCATATTCCCATGATCTGTCGACACGTAACTCTCCTCTAGATCAAAGGCTACCATTGACTCCGCCTTTCCGGCCTCCAGGAGTTTCAACTATCAACTCCACTCTCCTCTACGTGCCAATATCCCAAAGTGGGATATCTATTTCCACCTATCCCCTTGAATCCACGGCTAGGATCTCCTCCGCGGATCGGGCCTTCGGAGATCTCAAATATCAAGTCTTTTTTCCATCTCCTTAAATACGCAAAATCCTGCCATGTGTCCTCTTAAATCAGATGACATAAAATTACTTTGGGTTGTTTCCCAAAGTCCACAGATCTTTGCCACATCTCCTCTCTGGATCTGCCAGTTCAGATTCACTTCGGGTGATTCGACGACTCAGATCTGTTCCGACTCTCTAGATTTCTAAGATATCAAATCTCAATTTCTTGTCCCTACTAACTGGATATCTCCCAGAGTTCTATATCTAATGCCATGTGTCCTCCTTCACATCGATGACCCTCATCACTTTCGGGACTCCGACCTTCGACGATTTCAAATCTCAACAACCACGAGTCTCCATAGTGAATCCTTTTGGAGTCCACGATTTGGTGACACCTATTCGACCTAGATCAACGACTAACGTTCACTTCATCTATTTTAGTTCTCAAACTGAAACTCCAGTGTAATTTTCTCTGGATCTCACGATCTGGTGACAAGTGTCCCCTCATAGATCGATGGCTCTAAGCTCTTCAGCTCTCTGGGCTTCGGTTGTTTCAACACTTCAACTTTCACCTCCTTCTAGATCTCCTGACCCGTTGACACACATCCTCTATGGATCCAACGGTCCAGACTCTTCTTTCACAAATCAGGATTTCGTGACTTGTGACTTTCAGGTTAACGCTTCCTCCAGATTCCTGACTTTTGAAATGATGATATTTTCGGAGTGCCCAAATCCGACGCCTTGCGCTCCTTTGATGTTGGAAGATTGGTTGTTGTCATTGATGTCAACCCTAGTCATGGGTTTTGGACCGCAAGATTGATGAAGGTATTTGGACATGAAGTAAAATGCACATGTAGATACAAAACCCATGGATGGATAATATACATCATGTTGTTTCCGATGGTATGTGGCATGTCACGTGGATCCTCATGGTTGAAGAGAAATAAATTTTTGAAGATGACAAAGTGAATTGAAGAAGGAAGTACATGTAGGCCCTGAAGATAATTAAAGAAATGAATTACAAAATAAGAAAGTGTCAGGTCGGCCCTAATGTCAAAAGGAAGTGACATAAATGGTATAAATAAATATCATTATACATTCATTTGATACACAAGTCGAATTTAAGAGGAAATCAAAAGTAAATAAGGCCAGATTTCAAGGGAGGATGAAGTGTTTTGGTGATGTGTTCTAAGTATCAACAATTGGTATCAGAGCAGGTTGCCTTCATAACAGTTTAATCACTAGAAGGAAAATCCTGAGTGAAAATGGATGACCATGAGCACATTTCAAATGGGATTCAAAAATTTGATGGAAGAAATTATGCATACTAGAGTGATAGAGTGAAAACTTACCTAACGTCTTTGGGAGTAGACATTTGGTA
>JZKD02S2352653.1:239714-259789 GCA_000966675.3 Picea glauca | reverse complement strand
TGTGAAAAGGGGCTCTTTAGGGCACAATTAGGTCTTTGACCGGCCTCCCCACACAGATTGAGCTCGGATTTGGTGTCAAATCGACTTGGGAGCCGATCCATTAGTGGTTGGGAGGCCGACCAGTTCCATAAATGCGTCGTTTGGCAGGCGCGCAGGTTTTTTACCCCATAACCGCGCATATGCGCCCTCTGTGTGAAAATGTCACGCGCGTGCGTCCAGTGGGGGCAAAGCGCTTTGTAATTTTTTGGCCCTTTTGTATAGTTTTGACCCCTTTTTTGTTGTGCTGTGAATTAACCTTGTGCCATGAATGACTGTTTTTCTGTGTTTGACGATGTGGAGTTCGTGTCGCCCTGTGCAGACGAAATTTCAGTGATAACATTACCCACAATAAGTCTTCCTCTGAAGTCTTGTCTTTCAAGAACTTTGAAGTTGCTTGATCCATCAATCTTATCTTTCATCATAGTTTTTGTTCATCATAATTTTAGATTCTTTACAACCCTTTGTCAACTAGCCTAGAAAACCTAACAACTAGGCCAGGCTAGCACTTTTAGGTTTTATTGGACTTATGACTGCCAAAAATAAGCCTTTGAGAGATATTAGAACACTGGTGAGCTGAAGAGCTCCTTCAATGAGTTTGCAAAAACCCTAATTCTGAAATTTCTGCATAAATTGGCGAAACCCTAGAAACCCTAGGTCCAAAATTTCAAAATGCTTGGAATGTCACTCTGAGAGTCTCTGGAGATGTGCTGGAGGAGGCTGTACTATCCTATGCCACAATTATCCCCAACGTTCAAGTGTTTAATGGCTGAAACACCTCATGAAGGAAGGTCGTATAGATTTTTTGAAACCCTAGTAGGGTCGTACGGTTCTGCAGAAGAGAGAGGAGACTAGTAGATGCTTGTGCAATGGGTTCTTCAAGACCTATGCTCTGATACCATGCTGATTTGTCATAATCTAGGTTAAGCATGAAGTTCATTCCATTTTATCATTTCACTTAACCACAAACAATAATGTTGCAACAACCAAGATCACAAGAAGAAACACCATGAACAAGAACACAAGAAGTATCCCGGGAAACCCTTCTCAACAAGGGAAGAAAACCCAATGAAATGCTTTTCTATATTCTTCAAGAGAAATACCTAGCACACAAGAGGGTGCTCAAGCCCTAGAAAACTAGCGCCCAAGAGAGGTGCACACCTTTTCCCAAGTAGATGTATTTGATGAAATTTCCAAACTCACAAGAAAGATATGATTCCACAATGGGGAATCATCCCTTAGTTAGATTAGACTTGTCCAATCAACAAAGGTGTCTATTGGATCAACAGGGCCGACCTCTCTAAGTCACTTTATAATTATAATTATAATTATAATTAATATTAACCATACAGTTATCTTTTACATTTATTATTAATCACATTAAGGTGGGGCCGACTTGTACCTTAAGGGAAACATGTGTTGACCTTAATTTTGTAACATGTGAACACAATCCATGACATCCATGACAGTTAAATGTCATAATTTTAACCCGACTTCAAAATGCTCCACAACTACCTACTTCCTTATAGTGTCAAAACAACTCATGAAAATAAACCATGATAAATATATCATGTAAGGTCCATAATATTTGAAACTTGACAAAGAGATGCCTCGCAACTACCTTGTAGTGTTAAAAAAACTCATAAAAAATTTCCCACAACTACCTTGTAGTGTTAAACAGAACTCATAAACATAAACCATGATCAGGATATCATGTAAGGTCGATAAAATTTGAAATTTAACAAAGAGAGTAAAACTTCTCACTCCTCACCATGAACAATATATCTTGTAAGATCCATAAAATTTGAAACTTAATAAAAAGAATAAAACTTCTCACTCCTCACCACTAAACAAGCCTTGACATCTTTTCTTAAGAAAACTCCATAAAAAAAATCATAAAAATGATATTTTTAAATATGTAAGGTACCAAATCTATTATAATAGTTGAAACCAAAAATATTGTAGAGAATAACAATAGAAAAACACAATATATGAAACCACAACACCAAAATAATACCTTTATTGATAGGAAACAATGTTCACTTGCCTCTTCAAGGGGGAAACCTTCAGTAGAGCATCGTTCTATTACAATAATTCTCAAGACAAAACTTCTCATGCCTCCTACTCTTATTTATACTAATTCTATCTTCTAAAGAACCTTCTAGCAGAATATATTTCTAGAAGTGGAAGCTTCTATTAGGTTTTCTTACATTGACTTGTTCTCATTTATTAAAAAGGCCTTATAAACTAATGTTGGCCTTTATTACATGGAAAATACATTATTCTACCTACATGAAGTGTTAGGGAAGATAGGTCCCTAACATTCCCTCCCCCTTGAAAATCAATCTTGTACGCAAGACTTGAAATGAGGAAATTGTTGCAGAATTGTAGCAGGCTCCCAAGTGGCATCTTTTGGAGTTGTATCTTTCCATTGCATTGATGGAGATGACATTAATGTTGATCCAAGAATTCTTGGGGCTATAACAAAATGGAACCTTCTTCATTCAACTCAGGGAGATGAGTTTGAGTTTGACACTTAGTTCCAATCACCTTCTTTAAGCATGAGACATGAAATACATGATGGAGATTAGAATCACCAGGGAGAGATAGTTGGTAGGCGATGGACCCCACACACTTGAGAATGGAACAAGGACCATAAAATTTTGGAGAAATATTCTGACGATGGTCAACTTTGAGTGAAGTCTTCTTATAAGGTTGTAGTCACAGAAACACCTCATCCCCTTCAACAAATTGATGTTCAGAATGACCTTGATCGATTTCCTGCTTCATGCAATTTTGATCCATCACCAAATTGTCTTTGAGGGTATGAAGAATGGCCTCACATATTGTAATATTTTTTTCAACCTCCTAAACCTTAGAGACACCTGACATGTATGAGAGAACTGATGGTGGATTTTGTCCACATAATGCTTCAAAAGGAGTCATGCGAGTGGTTTTATGGTAAGATGTGTTGTATCACCATTTAGCTAGTGGTAACCACTGAGTCCACTAATGTTGGCGGCTACATGCAAAACACCTTAAATATAATTCCAAACACTTTTTGACAATTTTCATTTGGCCATTAGTCTAGGGATGATAGGAGGTGCTGAGATGTAATTGGGTGCCCTACAACTTGAACAATTCTTTCCAAAATTTGATGGTGAACGTAGAATCCATGTCAGAGAATGTAATGTCCCCCTATTCTTGACAAGGATATTGAAATACTTAGTATTCTAGTCACCCCTCTAGACTATAGTCTCATGGGAAAAATGGGGGCTAAGAGGCGCAAAATTGGTCATTAAGGAGTAAAAGGTTATATTATTAAAGTGACTTTGGTAAAAGGAAGTTAAAAATGTTGACTTAGAGGAGGAAATAAAGTAATACTTTAGAAGTCAAATGAAAATTAGAATATGTAGGTATAAAAGAGAGAGTGGGGCGCCTCACTCCTCATTCATGTTGTTTTTCACTTAGCAACTTTGAGCTTTGCAACTTGAACATTTTGAGGGTTTTGAGTAAATAAGCCCTAGAGATCAACAAGGAGGTGAATGATTCCACTGTTCCTAATCCAAGCTTGGCCAAGTGATCCAAGTCGATATAGGTGGCCACCCACCTCTTCCATATATCTCACATACAAATTTAATCTTGGCAGTTACAATTTTCATTTTGGCAGTTTTTTTATAGTTTTTCTAATCCCAAAATTCTAGGGCCATTTTAAGGCCCTAAATGACATTTTTTTGGAGTTTTTGGGGGCCAGGAGTTCTCTAAAATTTATCCTAAAATTAGGAGGAAGTTGTGCTTCTTGGATAGAGATTTCCAACTAGGTATCGAACACCTAAAACAAAGATCCTATGCAAGAGTTATGACCTCGAGAAGTTGGTGTACCAACTTACCCCAACGGGGCCCACATGAATATTACCATTCATATTCTAGGGTTAGGTTTTTGGATGTATAGGGTTTTGGAATTCATGTTTGATGTAAAAAATCCTTTGGAGTCTCATTGTACTCATATTCTTGTGAATGAGTGCAATCATCACATCTGTTCTGAGAGATAATCCACCACCATTCTAGCAAGCTTGTTTAAGTCTACATTTTATAGTTTCAACATATTTCTTTATTGAATAGAAGCCAAGATTTATTGTATCTCTGTTATTTTTCATTGTATCTCTATGTTAATACTATAGATCTGTATTTGTTTCATTCTTCTCATAAAATCCAGATCAATCTAGTCCAAGTTTTATTGTATCTTTTTTATTGTTCATTATATCTATGTGTTAATAATATATATATGTATTCATTTTGTTCTGCTAATAAAATCCATATCAATCTGGATCAGTGGCATCAAAGCAGTATGCTCCTTGTCATTTTTAGTTCATGTCCCCGACAAGGTCAGGGTACAAAGTGTTGGGTCTCGAGCTTGTTTCTCTTGAGGACAAGATATCCCACAAGCCCAAGTGACTTTCCATGGTGGGATAAAATAAATATGATGGGACAAGAGACCCTTTAAAACTGTTCTCGAGGAAGCCCTTGCATAATAAAGGAATAAGATGATGGAAATTTTTGTGCAAATTTTTCAACAAATACCAACAAACGACCCATATTCCTCGAGCGGAGGCACTACCCCCTTTAAGGTACATATAAACTTTGATATTCCTATATTTGAAGGTCATATAGATGCAGATTCTATAGACAAATGGTTGAATATGTTAGAATGGTATTTTTCTATCCATAACTTTTCCAATAAAGAAAATATTACATTTACGCTCCTCAAAGTCGTCTCCCATGTCAAAGATTGGTGGGATACTTTTTGTGAGAAAAATGAAACAAAGGAACCCTAATTATTTACAGTCGCACTCACCTCAGATTCCTTCAGGGATGCTATTAAGGAACAATACTACTCTGTTGGAAGTTATGACAAACTGTACACAAGATGGACCACACTGCAGCATAAAAGGGACCAAAAAATGCTAGAGTTCACAAATATCTTCCATACCTTGTGCACCAAGATGGGTATCAAATATTTTGAGTGACATCTGGTGCTCAAGTGTTGCATCGGTCTACATCGATACCTCCAAACATAAATGGATTTTCTGGACATCTCGTTCTTGGGTGTGACCTATCGATACGTTGCCAAAATTGTGTAGAAGCTTAAATAAAAGACATGGAAGTTTGGTTATGGGAATCCCTCATGAAAGAAACAATGAAAGGGCAACCCCAACCCGTAGAAAAAGGGAAGAGAAAAGATGGGCAGTAGTAGGACAACTAATCTAAGAAACAAACAAAGAAGAATAATGGAAAGACAAAGAAATAAAATGGGAAGTGGTGCGACTTCCATAAGATACCCTGGCATAAAACTGTGGATTGTCACTCAAAGTAGTCATTGGTGGTGGAGGTGAAATCCTATGAATAATATGTGGGTTCCAACTTAGAGTCACAAAAAGAAAAGGGGAGACAAATTATTGACACAGAACCCAGTGTGACTGTTGCTACCACCAAGATCCAACCTAGTGAACTTGATTAGCCAAAGGAAGGAGAACTCCTATTTCATTCATAGATGTGGGTGAAGGGTACTCTGTTGCACTTCATCGTTGATAACGATAGACAAAATATTCAATTTCAATCTTATGATAATAATGTATTCTTGTAATTCTTTTATTTATAATTAAACAAATTAAATTCATACACAAAGAACTCAATAACTTGAAAATAATAAAATGTAGAATATAAACATAAAAACATGGTATTTCATGATACAACTAGATTACTTAAATTTTCTGTGAAAATAATTCTCCAACTAGGTGTAAATGAAGGATATTCCTCCTAGCCTCAGGCACTCTATCACGCTTAATCTTTATGTGATAGAAGTCACCTCTCATATGAAGCTATGAATTCACAAGGGTGAAGTTATAAGGTCTGACTCTAAGTCTTCTTACTCTACCAACAACCCATAAATTCTCATAGGCCACTACCACTCTACAATTATCCCATTCAAGCAATATTCTTCCCCTCATTGTGCACAACACCAACATGAGGAATAATATGCCCATTTTATGCTAAATAGTCGCTAAGGCTATCCCAATTCCTTTCCAATGCTCTAACACGACCTGGCTAGGGAATCTCTCTCTCTTGGGACTCTAGGGACACTCACTCATAGTAATTATTTGTAGTAGTACCTTGTCAACAACATAATCTTACATGAAGGTACACTACCGCGTACCATAGGTAATATTTTACCCATCGTATCCAACTCTTATAACCATTTGTAATAATGCATTCATGCTCAAATTACCAACATTATATTTGCATTCCAATCACTCACCACTTGGTCTTCATGAGAAGTCCATCTTAGACCTCTAATCCCAAGCTTAGGATAACTTAAATCAAGGTTAATAATCAAGGATTAATAATCAGATGTTTAAGTATTTTAGGATATATCACTAGCTAAGGTTGATGAAGGTCCAAGGACTTAGATCCTCTCCCCCTTGGCCCTCTTTCACTTCCCCTACTTGTGGAATCATAGAAACTTATCTTTTGCATAGAACTTGGTGCGTATCAACACTATATATAATAACAAAACTTTACATTAAAATTTAAAAATATATGGAGTGACATCTTCTAGTTCCAACCTTGCTTCTTCAAAATTGTAGTGGGTCCATTAGACCTTTACCTACTTTATTGCTATGTTCTATGTTCTAGTGGTAAGGTTTATTTTACAAGTATTCCAAAAGAAATATTAATTCAGTGGCTTATCAATTAAGAATATAGCGTTAGTTATTTGAATTAAAAATATCATAATGGTTGAGGGTGAATGAAGTCTGCGTTTCAATTTACTAGAAATATCAAATCATCTATCGCCTTTTGCTTTGACGCTCGTATTTACATAGTTGTTGGACTTTGTGTTGTCTATTAAATAGCTCATGGGTTAAAAACTCTCGTAAATAACATAGAATGATTGTTGCATTTGGTGGTGGATCCTCTGTCGATGGTACATTGCACTTGGCTCTCTTCTTTCATTCACTGGGATGAACACAATATGATTTACTAATTTCACGACGAATCCAATGCATAAGGTGAAGTTGAAATCACATGTGATCTGAAAATCAAAGTAAAAAATGCCCATATGACAAAGATAAAATGTAATATATTACATTACATTACAGTTTAATATTATAAAACAATACTTTAGGAAACAAGTGTTGCATGGCAGTCCATGCCCGATTGAATTGGGAATAAATGCATAGGGATGGGGAAAAAGTAGAGGAGGCAAATGGAAACCGGAGATGTGGAAAGAAACATGATGCACATGTGGTATCCATGCAATAAATGAAATGTGGCATATAGAGTCCCATTTATCTTTTGAAACTATATAATCCATTTTTCTATGCTCAAAATTTTCGTTCTTTCGAGTAGTGTGACTTGCTATGTTCAAAATTTTTGTTCCTACCTAGCATGTTTTATCTCCTCAATGTTTTATCTTACTTTCAACTGGTTAGAGTTAAGTACAATTTTCATAGACCATATGGCATGTATGTCTCTATATGTTCCATGACAAAAAAAATTATATGCATAACAGAAGAAAAATATATGCATGAGAAAAAGATAATTTAAATTAAATAAACACAATTTCTTGACATTCAACATAGTTGAAGATAAAAATTTATGAGCACATAAATATAAAAGGAGTTAAAAAATAGTTTTATTTGAAATATATCAAAAAATAATATTGTGTGTTACATATTCCTCAAAATTTAAATGTGTTTGTCATATAGACTAGGATTGGGGCTCCCGCGGACCATAAGAGAAATATGTACAAGAAATAAGAGTGTGGAAAGAAGAAGTGGGCAATGGTAGAGTGTAATACCTGAAAAGAAGAAATTGGAAGGTATACGTCTTTGGCTAAACATTTCTATTTAAAAAGGTGGAATAATTGGATTGATAAACAAACCAGGATCTGATCAGTATAGACTTACAGTAATGGTACATATCACCCCTTTTTCTATTTTCTTGCTAATGCCTTTTTATTGATGTCGTCGATGGCTACTGGAATCATGCCAACTACATGTTGTCTTTCGTCGGCAACCTGCTTCAATTACCTTTCGACCCATTCTTCAATGTAGCTTCTCAAGGGGGTGACGTTTATCTCATTCCAGATTTTTATGTTGAAAATTTCATTTTCTAATTCCCTTAGATCGATAGAAAGATTACATAGATCCTGATCAATTTATTCATTCTGTACCGAATAGTCAACTAGCCAGTTTTTCACGTCATCTTCACCATATTCAAGGATGTTGTAAAAATTTTCTAAAGACAACGCCTTAAAAATATCAACTTGTTTATCGAATACTTGCCTAGTTAAGGGAAAGGAGTTGACGATTAACTTGGGGCCTTGGACCTCATCGGTCCTTCCAGCTAAGTCTATTTTGGTCAGCTTTGTGAATAATTTTTCTTTCTTTGATATGGCTTGTTCACATGATTGGACATTGAGATGCAAGTTCTTCACTTTTTCTTTCAAGCATGCATTTAATTGAGTGATCTGATTTTTGGAGGGGAGATATTGTTGTCTTCTTCTAATTTATATCATGTTTTTGACATGGGTGTCAAAAGGAAGGACAGTGTCTAAATATAAATGTTCTTCATTTTTTAGATCCGCATGCAAATGTTCGAGCAAAGTATGTGCCTTCGTTCCAAGGGAAACCATACTTTGTGATGTTTCCCACGCCTCAATATTCGGTTCCATTCTTTTCTTGATATTATTCTCCACATATCCTCTACATGATGTGAGGAGGCTAGATGATCCTTTTAACTTGGTTACAGGGGTGGTGAGCATGGTTATTGCTAAAGGACTTGCAAGAAATGGCATAGGAATCAAAGATTCATCCAATTCCTTGACTCGGTCCTTCAGTCTGGCATTCTCAACTTCAATGCCTCCAATGGAATCATCAAGAGCATCTCTGGTTGCTATGTGAAGTCGAGGGATTTGGGATGAACGCATGCTCGCAAGGTCAACCTCTGTATGATATTTTCCTTTCTTCTTTTTTACATCTCTCTTTTCAATAATTAATTTTTTAGACTCGTTGTAAAAAACAATGCTCTGGAACACGAAGGAGTCATCTTCATCAAAATTTTTGATATCAGCTACGTCCATTGGACAACTATGCTGGATCGCATCTCCAAGATGTTCAAGGTTGCAGAATATGCTATCCATATTAGTTTCAAGTTCCATGTTCTCACTCTCAATTTCGGGCTCTTCCGCCTACCCTATAATTTTTTTTCTCCTCTTATCCACATGAAGCTTATGAGAACTATCAATTTTAGGGTGAGGAGGATTGTTATGTCCTCCTCCATTTGAAGAATTCTGGGTTGCTTTATTGCTATGGTGGACCGTTGGAGCGATGCTCCGGGATGTCGTACTTTTGGGAGTGTTATTCGCCAATTGAACACTCTTCTCATTGGGGCCTTTTGCATGTTGCTTGTACAATTCAATGGTTCTTTGCAGTGTGTCTAGGTTGTCGTCATCAAAAGCAAGAGCGTTGTCACCAGTGTCTCCAGATGATGCTTGAAATGAATAGTTGGAGGGGATAATATAACCCTCTGCAAATGTTGGTTCAATGCGTGTGAATGTGAAATCTCCTCGAGCCTTTTGTTCATTAATAACAATCTCTATGGGTGTTTCATGATGAGTTGTTAGCAGTAAAAATTACTTATTTCATACTTAGAAGTGCGAATGTGGCGGGTACGATGAAGAACAATTAAGGATTGGAAGTTTCATGAACGTGCCAACCTGACAACGTACGAACGAAATTCCATGATGTTTGAAATTAACACTTGAAAGGGATAATATAACCCTCCACAAATCTTGGTTTAATGCGTATTAATGGGAGATCTCCTCGATCCTTTGGCTCATCAATGACAATCTATATGGTTCCTGCATGATGATTTGTTAGAATTAAAGCTTAATAATTGCATATTTAGAAATAAGACCGTATATATGTGTGTGTGTGTGTGTGTTTATAAACAATTTTTTATTATAGAAAAGTATATATGTTTTTATAAACAATTTTTTTACTATAGACAAGTGTGAAGGTGACGAAGACAAGGAAGAGAAAGTAGGGAATGGCCAAGTATGAAAAGTGGTAGGATGGGCTTCAAAATAGGGTTACAGGGGATACTTAGGAGATGTGAGTGTCTGATGGTCAAATTGTATGTCTCGGGATATTTGACTACAAAACGGGTAAAATAGAAGAGGGCATGATGTGGCAGTTCAACAACATATTTGTATATTTGCGGAATTCTAGGAAAGTGGCTAAGTATGGAATAAGGAAACAGTCGGTTGGAGTCATATTTGAAACTAAGGATTGAATATTTCATGAATGGGCCAACCCAGCGATGCGCGAACGACATTCCATGGTGTTTGAAATTAACACTCAGAAGAGATAATATAACCCTCCATAAATCTTGGTTTAATGCATATTAATGGGAGGTATCCTCAAATCTTGGTTTAGCATTAAAGCTTGCTAATTTCATACTTAGAAATAAGACCTTATATATATATGTGTGTGTGTGTGTGTGTGTGTGTGTGTGTTTATAAACAATCTTTTTTATTATAAATAAGACTCTTTTTTATATACATAAGTATGAAAAGCGGTCGGATGAGCTTGAAAGTAATGTTGCAAGGGATTTGGGGGAGAGGTGAGTGCACGATGGTCAAATTATATGTCTTTATAATATATATGTATATATATATGTGTGTGTGTGTGTGTGTGTTTATAAACAATTTTTTATTATAAACAAGTGCGAAGGTGACAGGGATAGACGAGAGAAAGTAAAGAATGGCCAAGTATGAAAACCTGTCAGACGATTTTCAAAATAGGGCTACAGGGGATTCTTAGAAAAGGTGAGGGCCCTACAGTCAAATTGTCTCGGAAATTTTGACTGCAAAAGGCGTAAAGGAGAAAAGTGCATGATGAGGCAGTCCAACGATCGATTTGTATATTTGTGAAATTCCGGGTGTTGTTTGCAGGTCACAGAACAATGGAAGGGAAATCTTGAGCCCACCTCTTCGGGAACCTGCAATTGAAAAAGTGGCTAAGTATGGAATAGGGAAATGGTCGGTCAGAATCGTTTTCTCTAATATATTGAAATTTGTAATATATATTCATTACTTGGCAAGATCTTTTCTGCATGTATATCGTGGAATTTCAGGTGTTGTTTGCAGGTCGTGGAACAATGCAAGATAAATATTGAACTCGCTTTTCCAGGAACCCGTAAGGGGAAATGGTCAGTGGAATTCATTTTCACTAATATATTGATATTTGTAATAGATATCCCATTACTTGGTAGAATATTTTTTGCATGTTTCTGGACAAGTTGTGTAGGGACAATTATTATGACCATCTCCTTGATGTTGTATATGTGTTATATTATTTTCATGAGTAGTGGGAGTATGCATCGGGAAACGTGTCACATATTTAGGTGGTTTTTCAACATATGGTTTTTGCCAATGGTTTTCTATTTCTAGTTAAGGAATTAGGGTTGTGGACTAATCCAGTTCATTGGGTTAGGGTTTTGGATGCCGCTGGCTCCTATATGTATATTGTATTGTAAACAATGTATCATACATAAATGAATATAGAATATGCTGGTTTTCCCGGTTTGGGTTTCCATGGGAAAAATCTCTGTGTAATGTTTGTATTTATCATTGTATATTTTCTATTCTTTTCTTGAATATCTATTTGCAGTAGATATTGTACAAGGTTAAAATCTACATTTGGTGTCAAAGCTTTGTTGGCTTCAGGGGGATGCCTTTGTGGTCAAGGGTTTGGCTTGGGACTGTGATAATCCTTATTACAATGGGAAATATGTGGTATTGATTTTTTAGGTGAAAAGAAATGGCAAGCAATTCGAAGATGGAGATCAAAAAGTTTAATGGGAAAAGTTTTGAGCTATGGAAGCTCAAGATGGAAGATCTGTTGGTGGAGATCAGTGGATCATGGTAGATCTAGGTACTTCACCTACAATAAATTCAACAGATGATTGGAAAAAGTTGGATCGGAAGAAAAAAATCACAATGCGATTGTGTCTGTCCAATTCAGTATTACTGAATGTGTCAAAGGAAGCTACATCCAAGGATTTATGGGAAAATTTGGGGAAGTTGCAACAGTCTAAGTTCCTGGTAAATAAACTATTCCTGAGAAAGAAGTTGTATAACCTCAGGATGAGATATGGAGACTCGGTGGCAGAGCATTTGAACGCCTTCAATACTATTGTAAGTCAGTTAGTATCTATTGATATTGAAATTTTAGATGAAGATAAATGTATTAGTTTACTGTGTTCTTTGCCAGACTCCTGAGATAGTCTAGTTGTGGCCATAGGTAGTAATACAATTTCCTTGAATTTTGATGAAGTGGTCTCATCCTTGTTGTCGGAGGATATGAGATGGAAGAATATGGAAGGACAAAACACAGACGTATTAATTACAAGAGGACGTTCCTAGGAAAGGAATAGATCTAATTTCTCAAGTGGGAGATCTAAGTCTAAGGGTAGATCTAAATATCCCAGAAACTTTCTAAGGGTATGTTGGAGATGTGGAAAAGAAGGGCACTACAAGAAGCAGTGTAGATCCAAGGTTGAGAAAAAGAAGGGATCTGGAGAATCTCATTCTACAGAAGAAAAGACCTCCAAGGAAGAAGGAGGGGATGTGTACCTGGAGTCTTCAAGTACACATGCATATCATGAGGCATGGTTGGTTGAATCCGGGGCATCCTTTCATATGACTCCCCACAGGGAGTGCTTCTGCGAATATGAAAGGTATGATGGAGGTAATGTCTTCTTAAGTGATGATTCGACAACCAAAATCATAGGACGAGGAAAATTCAAGTTGAGGCTCATAGATGGAAGCATTAGAACACTGCCTGGTGTTTTGCACATCCCAAGTTTGGCCATAAATTTGATTTTTGTAAGCAAAATGGATGATGCAGGGGTAAAAACAATATTTGAAAAGGAAACCTGGAGGATGGGTTGAGGAGCAATGGTGTTGCTGAAAGGAGTTCGGTTTGGAACTCTGTATAAGCTCAAAGGAAGCACTATTAGTGATGGGTGTAATAGTTATATTGTTCCTGATATTGGAGTTGAATAAGAAAGAAATCCTATAGTCTTTGGATAATAGGTTATGTTGTGGCATCAAAGACTGGGGCATATCGGAGAGAAGGGTCTTTGAATACTACACAGTAAAGGTATGGTAGAAGGCATGTCTAACTGCTCTCTAGATTTTGATTTATGTGAACATTTTCTATATGGAAAGTAGAATCGGGTAAGATTCCCCTTTGGTGCAAAGAGGGAAGAAGGAATCTTACAACTAGTTCACAGTGATGTTTTTGGACCTGTGTCGGTCCCATCATTGGGAAAATCTGTGTACTACGTCTCATTTATTGATGAATTCTTGAGGAATAATTAGATATATTTCCTCGGGAAGAAATATGAAGTCTTTGACAGGTTTAAAGAGTTTAATGCTCTTCTTGAGAATCAAGCAGAGAAAATAATTAAGGTGCTAAGGACAGATAATGGAGGAGAGTTCTCTAGGAATGAATTTGAAGAATTCTATAAGAAGTGTGGTATAGAAAGGAAGAAGACTACTCCATATACACCTCAGCAGAATGAAGTTGCAGAAAGGATGAACAAGATGTTGATGGAAAAAGAAAGGTGCATGCTCAAGGTTGCTAATCAATTTGAAGAATTCTATAAGAAGTGCGGTATAGAAAGGAAGAAGACTACTCCATATACACCTCAGCAGAATGAAGTTGCAGAAAGGATGAACAGGACGTTGATGGAAAAAGAAAGGTGCATGCTCATGGTTGCTGGGCTAGGGAAAGAATTCTGGGCAGAGGCAATGAGTACTGCATGTTACCTGTTCAACAGATCACCCTCATCAATGTTGGATGACAAGACTCCATAAGAGGTATGGACTAGTAAGGAACCTTCTCTCACACATCTCCAGGTATTTGGTTGTGATGCATATGTTCATGTTCCAAAGGAAAACAAGAGTAAGCTAGATAAGAAGGTCGAAAAGTGTATCTTTATTGGATACAAAGATGGTCTCAAAGGTTATAAGCTTTGGAACCCAGAAACTAAGAAGGTAGTGTATATTCGAGATGTGGTATTTAGAGAAATGAAGGATGTTGTTAAACAGGAAGTCCTACCAAGTAAGGAAGAACTAGAGAAAATAGATTTTGATTTAAAAGATGATGGGTCAGACTCTACAAAAGAACATGAATCAGAAGAAGAAGATCCTCATATTCCATTATTGAGGAGATTAGTTCGAAAAAGAAGGCTACTGGAAAGATATACTCCATATTATTTCCATTCAAATTTTGCTTTGTCTATTACTGATGATGATCCTAGAACTGTCAGGGAGACAGTGGATTCAGAGGATGCAAATCTCTGGAAAAGGGCCATGAATGAAGAAATGACATCTTTGGATAAGAATGAGGCTTGGGATCTAGTGGATTTTCCAACTGGATGAAAACCCATTGGCAACAAATGGGTATTTAAAAATGAGCTGAATGCAGAAGGAAAAGTGGAGAAATACAAAGCTTGGTTAGTAGAAAAGGGTTATTCCCAGGTTGAGGGAATTGATTTTGGTGAGATTTTTTCTCTTGTTGCCAAGTTAACCTTCATAATATTTCTGTTATTTGTTGTTGCATTTTATTTTGAAATAGAACAAATGGATTTGAAGACAACATTTCTACATGGGGATCTGGAATAAGAAATCTATACGAAGCAACCAGAAGGTTATGCTATGAAGGGAATGAAGGAGTTGGTATGCAAGATGAAAAAGTCCATGTATGGTTTAAAACAATCACCAAGGATTTGGTATCAAAAATTTGATACTTATATGTTGGGACTTGGCTTCACAAGAGGCAAAGAGGATCACTGTGTGTATTTTAAATTAATTGGTGATCATTTGATTTATTTGGTCTTGTATGTGGATGGCATGTTGCTGATAGGAAACAATAAGGAGATTATCCAAGATGTGAAAACTCAGTTGTCCTCTAAATTTGACATGAAGGATCTCGGTGCTTCAAATTTAATTTTGGGCATGGAAATTAAAAGAGATCGAAAAAGGAGGAAACTATGGTTAAATCATAGAAAATATGTCGAGACAATATTGCAGAGGTTTAATATGCAGGAATGTAAACCGGTCAAGGTTCCTATTCCTGTTGGTGTAAAGTTATCTACGGATCAGTGTCCCAAGACACATGAAGAGGAGGAGGACATGTCTTGTTTTCCATATGTGAGTGAAGTTGGTAGTTTGATGTGTGCAATGGTCTGTACTAGACCAAAAATTGCACATGTAGTGGGATTTTTGAGCAGGTATATGTCAAAACCAGGGAAGGAGCATTGAACATCAATAAAAAGGGTTTTCAGGTATTTGTTTGGCATTGCTAGCTATGGATTGTGCTACAAAGGAAGACTGAGATTGGATAGAGTGGTGGATATACATGGCTTTGTGGATGCAGACTGGGTTGGAGATCTAGATCGTAGGAGATCTACAAGTGGGTATGTATTTAACCTTCTTGGAGGAGCAATAAGTTGGATGAAAAAAATACAGGTTGTAGTGGCACTTTCAACTACAGAAGTTGAATACATGGTAGCCACTCATGCAATTAAGGAAGAAATATGGTTACAAATATTGTGTTCAGGTATTGGGTTGGTACAACAAGCTATAAGGATAGATTGTGATAGTCAGAGTTCAATTTTTCTGGCAAAGAACCCAACTCATCATTCAAAGACAAATAATATTGATATTCAATATCACTTTGTGAGAGACATGGTTGAAGAAAAGAAAGTATTGTTGATGAAGTTGGACACTTTGAAGAATGTTGCAGATTCATTAACAAAATCTATGAGAACTAAGAAGTTCTCTTGGTGTAGAGGATCCATGGGCATTGCTGCCCTAGATTGTTGACTATGTAACCCTGTAACCCCATGTATGCAAAGAAAACAACAAGTGGGAGAATGTTGGGTATGTGCTATATTATTTTCACGAGTAGTAGTGTCTCGAGAAATGTGTCACATGCCTCAATAAATGTGTCACATATTTAAGTGGTTTTTCGGCACATGGTTTTTGTCGATGGTTTTCTATTCTGGTTAAGGAATTAGGGTTGTGGACTAATCCAGGTCATTGAGTTAGGGTTTTGGATGTTGTTGGATCCTATATGTATATTGCATTGTAAACAATGTATCATACATGAATGCATATAGAATATGTTGGTTTTCCCAGTTTGGGTTTCCAGGGGAAAAATCTCTGTGTAATGTTTGTATTTTTCATTGTATCTTTTCTATTCTTTTATTGAATATTTGTTTGCAGTAGTTATTGTACAAGGTTAAAATCTACACTCGAGGCATGGTGAAATGTCAACATTAAACCTCAGTTATTTCATACTTGGAAAGAAGTGCGAAGGTAGTGGGCACAGGAAACATCAATTAGGAATTAGATATTTCATGAACCCTCCAACCCGACGATCTGCAAAAGAGATTCAAAGAAATGGTGAAGTATGGAAAGTGGATGAATGAGATTCAAAATGGGGTGACAATAGTTCTACAGGAGACGTGAGGACCCAACAATCAAATTGTAGGTCTCAAAACTTTTGAGTGCAAATTGTGTAACATGGAAGAGGGTATGATGTGAGAGTTTGGTTGTAAATTTGTATATCGCGGAAGTCAGGGTGATGTTTGCAGGTCACAGAACAATGGAAGTGCAATATAGAGCCCGCCTACCTGGGAATCCACAGAAGGAGAAGTGGCTAGGTATGGAATGGGGAAGCGATCGGTCGAATTCACGATATAAAAGCACGAGTGAAATTGTGAACCCGTGAGTCTGCCAACCCGCACATTTAGATATTCTCAGAAAAACGACTAAGTAACCAGAAAGAGAAAGTAGAAGGGAAAAATAAATGGGAATTTGGTTAAGTATAGAAGAGGTAAAAGAAGTGCCAATATATTGAAATTTGTAATAGATATTCCATTTCCTGGCAAGATATTTTTTGTATGTTTCTGGAGAAGTTGTATACTTATTGCATATACTTGGAAAGAAGTCTGAAGTTGGTGGGCACAGGAAACAATGACTAGAAATTGGAAATTTCCTAAACCCGCCAACTCGACGATCCACGAAAGAGATTCCAAGAAATGGCCAAGTGTGGAAAGCGATCGAACGAGCTTCAAAATAGGGTGACAAGGGTTCCCGAGGAGACATGAGGACCCGATGGTAAAATTGTAGGTCTCGAAAATTTTGAGTGCAAACTATGTGACATGAAAGAGGGTATGATCTGAGAGTCTGGTTGTAAATTTACATATTGCAGAAGTCAAGGTGTTGTTTGCAGGTCACAGAACAATGGAAGTGCAATCTAGAGCCTGCCTAGCTAGGAATCGGTAGTCAGAGAAGTGGATAGGTATGGAATGGGGAAGAGATATTTTCTGTATGTTTCTGGAGAAGTTGTATATTTATTGCATATACTTGGAAAGAAGTCTAAAGGTGGCAGGCACAAGAAACAATGACTAGAAATTGTAAATTTCCTGAACCCACCAACCCGACGATCTGCGAAAGAGATTCCAAGAAATGTCCAAGTGTGGAAAGCGATGAGATGGGATTCAAAATAGGGTGACAAGGGTTCTCGAGGAGGTGTGAGGCCATGATGGTCAAATTGTATGTATCAGAACATTTCAATGCAAAATGTGTAACACGAAAGAGGAGATGATGTGGGATTCTGGAATTAAATTTTCATATTGCAGAAGCCGAAGTGTTGTTTGTAGATCACAGAACAATGGAAGTGAAATTTAGAGACCTCCTAGGCAGGAACCCACGATCGCAAAATTGTCTAGGTATGGAAAGGGGAAGCGCTCGGTCGAAATTGTGATATAAAAGCATGAATGAAAATGTGAACCCATGAATTCGCCAACCCGCGCAACAAGACATTTTCGGAAGAAACAACTAAGTAACCAAAAAGAGAAACTACAGGGGAAAAGCAAAGGGGAATTTGGTTAAGTATAGAAGAGGGAAAATAAGGGGATAAAAGAGTGGGAAAATAGAAAAGAGAAGGGCATATTTTGTAAGCGGGAATTGGTCTCAAACAAGCCCCATTGTTGCAAAACCATCATTTTCTAGTCCAATATCTTATCCACTTACTCATTTTCTATTGTTCTTGTACCATTAAAAAGGGTGTGAGCAAATTCTTTGTTGAAGATTAGTTTTTATTGCAACTTGTGGGAGTAATTGTGTTCTTGATACATTTTTCCATGACTTTGACATATTAACTTAAGTATTAAACTTCTTGCATGATGGGTTATTAGCATTACCTATTAATAATTGCATGTCTAGAAACAACAATGACGATATTGAATTTTAATATTATAGTTGATTTCATAGTCCCATTTGACTATAGCCACCATAGATCATTTTTTTTTCGTGAACAATAAATTTGGTAATTTTATTAATAAAGTAAAAAGTGCTCAAATAGAGGCCAAGGGATGGACAATTAATAAAATTTTCCCTTTCGGAGTAAAGGAATCAAGGAAGCAAAAGAGAAATAAGAAATCGTTTGCTTAGCAAGGCTGAGATGAAAATGAAATTTCTAGGGTGGGGCCTCGACTGTCGCATCGTAATTTGATCTTGCTATGTTCTATCTGCATTACAAATAGAATTGAATTTTGGTGTGAAACTTTTTGAAATTCATTTATGTTTCCATAAAATTTTGATGGGATCGATACAATGCATTGCCATATAATTGTTAAATTCTCCATATTAGATCAAATTACTTGAGGCAATACAATATTGAAGAACTACGAGACTATCGAACCATTCCAATGAGAAGAGGTGTTAACTTTAGCAAAGAAGCATCAACCAAGATTCCAAGAATTTTTTTTTAATAGTAAATCCATTAAAAAAAAATACTGGAAAGTGTATATCTATCCATAGAAATTGGACCGAGTTGTTTGCCCCAAAACATTGAACATATTTTTCATAAACACAGGCACATGATCTACAACATGCATGATCCATCAGGATGCTCTTCAACATGCATGATCCATCAGGATGCTCTTCAACATGCATATAAAACTCATTACCATGCTTTTTTTGGGGGAAATCCTTGCAGTATTCTCCTCGGAAGGTCAATGTTCACTGCCAGAATCTATATATATTGCGGAAGACCTGAGGCAACAAAGAAACAAGAGAGTGGTTCCATAGTAGAATAAATCCTTGGATTGAAGCAGGTGAACAACACTCCTGCTCCTGACACTAGCATCGCTCCAACGTCGCACTCCAGCAAAAAAGAAACCCAAAATTTTTCAAAAGCAGGAGGGCATAAGAACCCATCCTCATGGTAAAATTAATAGTTCTCACAAGATTCTCATGAGGAAGAATATGAAAAACATTGCAGGGAAAACATAAGATCTCGAAACTAAAAGTTAAGACACACCAAGAGACCACCTCCTCACAGTCGAAGACTTTAGGGACACAGGCTACACGAGCATTTCCAGAGGCCCAAATTAGTCCATTCTGGATGGAAGGAAATGAGTAGTAGGAATATGCCTTGCACCAGTGAGAGTTATGTTCCTCATCGCCTTAGATGTTAACTGTATATCTTGAGAACAAGAGAGTGGTCACATAATTGAATAATTTTTTGGATTGAAATATATCTCTGGGAGCATCAAGAGACCATTTCCTTACAATGAAAGACTTCTGCCCTGTTATCCCCGATATCTAGGGATAACTAGGAGATCATGTCTCGAGGCCCACATGGTCCTAGACATGGAGTATGAGAGCATATTGACTTGAGCATGGCCCTTGAGGGCCCATATTTTCTCCTTCTCAGCCAGACTTGTCCTGCCAGCAGTACCAGCCTCCATCACTACCGGCCTGGGCTTGCATCGAAAAAGTCTCTTGCTCCATGAGGTAATTGGTCCGAGGTATCATGGTATGTGTCATATTTGATCATTATAACCTTCTTATGTATGCATTAGATCTCTTTCATTTCAGATAACTGCTT
>JZKD02S2352653.1:181453-204724 GCA_000966675.3 Picea glauca | reverse complement strand
CGCCACTATCAATGTACCAAACTACTGAAGAAGAAGTGCTAGAAGACGACCCAGCAACTAAAGAGAACTCCTGCTCAAACTGTGCTGTGAACTCATCCACTGCTGCTGAAGCTGCTGAAGAAGAATATCTGTTGGATTTAAACCAAAGCAAAGAAACATCGCAAACAGATCGAGTCATCGATCTAAGATCATGATTAACAAACAAAATTCATTTTAGGTTATAAGTTGTGAGGAGGTTACACTTCGGGAGAACTGTGAAGTGGAGAGATCGAATTACCCGAAGTCCCGAAGGCTGAAATTCCGAAGTCACTCTCGATCGTCGATCTGAGATACATTTTGGATAGTATTCTGACCGTTAGATCAAGGAGAAGAATATGGGCCACATCAGGAGATCTATGTTAGTAGACCACGTCAGCAAGGACACGTGGCATAGTCAGATAATTACAAGTGTCAAGATGAAAATGACATTTCAGGTATGTGTAAATCATAAATCTAAGTGACACGTGGCAGCCACTTGGCCCTTTCCATGTCAACAAGTGATGTCAGCAAGTTACATCACTCCGGGAGTTTTACTTTGGGAGTTTCACCACTAGAAAATGACCTAAGTCCCAAAGTCCCGAAAGTCGAAGTCCCAAAGTTGACATGAGTCATCCGATCTAAATAACACTTCAAGAACATTATCAACCGTTGATCCAGTACATTGGAAGGATAGTGTAAGTGGAAATGTTAACCAACAACAAGCTATATCCACCATTTTATGACTTATTCAACAAGTGATCACTCTGGAGGCAAATGGAGAAATGATTATCCAAACCCCCAAAGTCCCAAATTAAATGAGAACCGTCCATCTAATCGGGAGATTAAAATGTGACCGTTGATTCTGATATGTGATCAAGCACTCGCTTGGCCTAGTGCCTGGTCATTGCCTGTGGTCATATAGAATTAGAGAATTAAAGGCAAAAGATTATACATCACTTAAGTCGATAAGCCCGTGGTTTTGCATTGTCGGCCATATGCAATGGTTTGAAGGAAGATCCTTAGCATAACTTGATTTTTGAAGTAGTTGTTGTGATTATGGTTACGTTAAATGAAGAGGTGTGATGGTCAAAACGAAAGGACACAATGCGTTATAACTCAGGTTGTTTTGAAGATTATATAAATGAGAAAGAGTGGTGAGAAGAACATGTCTCTGCAGTCTAAATCAGAAGATATTAAATCACAGAAGCAAAGAGAGATGTAGTGAAGACATGATACAAAAGTTTTCCAGGTTTAGTAAATAAGGGTGGTTCGGTGGTGCAAGGGCAGGTTGGTGCATGTAGGGGAGTTGGTTCTTCCTTGTTAGTTGTAGTTGACTAAACAGGGGGTCGAAGCCTCCTACCAGTTGGTGCTGGTGAACAAGGGTGTGGGTGTATCCTGATCAGTTCGTGTTTATCTAAGAGGAAGAACATCTTCCTTCTATGTAACATGTAAAAACAAAATTTTGCAGTTAATAGAAAAGTGTTTGTGGTTTTCCCAATTGGGTCCCACGATAAAATATTGTGTTAAATTTTTGTTTGCATTAACAAAATAAAATTGATAAAATTATTGTGTCATTGATTCACCCCCCCTCTCAGTGGCAGGATCTGAACCTTCAATTGGTATCAGAGCAGGTCTATTCACAAAAGGTTTAAATCACTTGAAGAGAAATACACATCATAATGGATCATCAGTTGAAGATGTCATCAAAAATCCCCCTATTTGATGGTGAAGACTATGTCTTTTAGAGTGTTAGAATGAAAATATATCTGATGTCCATTGGATTTGAAGTATAGACATTAGTTGAAAATGGATATGATGTTCCAAAAGCCACTCCCATAAAACTAGAAGACAAGAAAAAAAATTGGGAACATGCAAAGGATTTAAACACACTACAAGCTGGATTGAGTAAGAAAATCCTTGCTAAAGTACTAAACTATAATAATGAAAAATAGCTCTGGGATAAATTGGAAACTATATATGCAAGAGATTCCAAGGTAAAGAGGGCCAAACTCCAGACTCTCAAAGTACAATATGAAGGTCTAAAAATGAAGGATGAAGAAAATATCTCAGATTAATTCGAAAGAGTTGAGAATATTGTTAATGCAATCAAAGGTTTGGGAGTAGAAGTGTCAGACAATGAGCTAGTTGAAAAAAATACTAAGAACACTACCTATTCTATACAATCCTAAAGTGTCCACTCTTGAAGATCGAGAAAATATGGATAAACTCACCATGGATGAATTGTATGGAATCCTCATATCCTATGCGTTAAGATTAGGACATGAGAACCTTCCAAAAGGAGAGGCAACATTCAAGTTTCTCAAGAAAACAAAAAATCAGAAGAAAAAACCTCGACCCAACCATCATGAAGAATCCGATGTAGAAGAAGCCAATTTTATTAAAAAACTTTAGAAAGGATCGAGGAAGTACAAAGGCGAGCTGCCTTTCAAATGTTTTAATTGTGGCAAGGTTGGCCATTTTTCTTACGAGTGTCCCTATCCTAAGGAGGACCTTGAAGATGAAGAGGACACAAATAAAAAATACAAGAAGAAGGAAAAACCCAACTACAAGAAAATTTTCTACAAAGGGAAAAACATTTTTTACTCAAAATAAGAAAACAACAATTCATCAGAGTATAGTGACAGTGATGATGATAAAGTCCTTTTTATAGGTATTGAAGAGCCTAATGAGATACAAGAAATTGAGCATGAGGAAGAGTCAGAAGTTGAATCATAGGTTAATATGGAAGGATAACTTCTCAATGCCTTGGATGAATTAAAAAGATACAAAACCATATATAGATAGCTGGAAAGTTTTGTGGTTGAACAAAAAGAAAAACATGAACAAAAAGTAGAAGAGATGGAGAAACTCATGAGTAACCTGAAAAAACAAATCCTAGAAGCAAATAGGATGGAAGAAAGTCTGGAAAAGTCTCTTAAAGAAAAACAAATAACTTGTGAAAGAATGGAGGTAGAAATAGTTCACCTAAGAAAAGAACTTGATGCAAAACTCATTCAAACAAGATATGAAAATAGCTCTAAAATATTAGATAAGATTATTACCACACAAAGGGATTTAGGTAATAAAAATGGAATAGGTTATTCTCAAGAAGAATACCAAGTTAACTCAAAATCTTGTGCATCTTCTCTCCTCAGTACATTCAAGAAGAAAGATGAAGAGAAGACAAGTAATGATCAGAACTCTAGAGGACTACTTTCACCCATCAAGAAGGAATATAAGACAACACCAGAGAAGGTTTATCAAAACATGCATCCTCACATTTTATTTGGTTATTTCTTTGCATGCTCTAATTTTAGACACAAAGCTATGAATTGTAGAGCATATAGAAGGAAAATTTTTAGGGTTAAGCACTATGTTAGCACTCAGTAAATTCTGTCTGGTTGAATAGATAGATGACATAGGTAACTGTTTCAACCAGCTTTAGAGCTAAGGCACTAGCCTGCTCAACTCAGAGAGGGATCTCTCGTGTCACTCGATACATATATGGAAATCAATGGCTAGAATTGGTTTGTTTTGGGGTTTTAATAAATTTGTTGAAGAGCTGAAGATGACCTTTGGGCTATGGGGTCAAGAATGTAGGATGCATTTCCAAATCGTGAAAACAATCAAGAGGAAAAGGCTAAATGAGGAAGTGACTTYTGAGTTTATGCTTGAAAATTTTAGATGGTATCAGAAGAAAAGAAACACACAACTATTATCAGAGCATTATAGTAATGAATTCTAAAATGGTTTAGAAGAGATGAACATAGTCTAAATCGCCAAGCTGAGAGAATTGAATAATGAATTCTGGACTTTTAGTTTCTCAATTTAGACAGAAGAAAGAAAAAAAAAAATACAAAATAACAGGAATCACACACTATGAGAGAAAACGAGACTTATAAAACCACCAATTAGAATATTTTCATAAAAAGTCCCAAAATCTGCCTCTACACCCATGTATTCAGTCCATCCCCAGAGATTTATAAAGTTTTCCTGCACAGAGGGCAGGCTCCTCTTTTCTCCATGGTTCTATACTCGTGAGGCCAAGCATATATAGAGGAATTTCATATGGAATTTAAAATGTTCCGACTTCCTCATAATTCTAAAAACATATACAAGTTACAAAAAGGAATAACAGTTGTATTATTTAAAGGGACCATTAGTAATCGGTCTGTCATATCAGGACTCCCTTCTCTTAAGTCGACATCTGTCCAAAACTATCTGAAATACACCAAAATTTTACCCGAGGATTCACCTCAGCTTGGCGATTTCCTCCTTTTTCTCCTCTTCTTCTTTGCGGCTGGGTGGCAGGTGTTGTCTGCGTATTCATTTATGACAAGATCCCTCATAATAGGGTTTAATTTTACTCCCGACTCTGTCTCAGTTTCAGGTTCGGTATGAAATTTAGTCGCCAGCATCTACAAGACCCATCTTTCATTCTTACTTATTGACCTGCCTGGTACCTTAGCTGAGAACCCAGTCATGCCAAAAACCATTTGACGGTTATTATCCATGCCTTCCAGACTTCACAAAGACCTTTATTTGGCCACCCTTTGAGTTTACAGAATTCAAGAGCACATGTCGAGCTTGTTTTTCTTACGCATAAGATGAAAATTTCCCAGAATAGGATAAAATGATTCATATCTGATATTTGATGGCTTGTGTACTTTGCTCAAACATTACTGTCACAGTAACTTGGTGTGTCATGCTTCATCAATCCACTTTGAATGATGAGCCTCGAGTTAGTTATGCAACGACGTCCTTTTGTTACGTCATCCAGGAAAGTACCTGGACTGGTGATGTGAGGTGATTTGACTAACCACCATCCTCCCTGCAAGCTATCAACATGACGTTTTGAACCACGTGGCATTAGGGCCATAGGAAAAGTGGTTTTGGGCAATCCTCTGTCTCCCCCGATGTGTGTGTAAGAGCGCCATGTGTTCCCCGTCGAAAGCCAGAGTAGTTTACCCCAGTCTGCCTTCGCGATGTTAAGTTATGTGCTATTTGTTTGTCTAATGTAGGCTTCGACCGTAGATCTAAGATTCTTCAAGATTGACGGTTCGTCGAGCTGCTCCCTTCCCACTTCTGCTACATTCTTTCATATGCCACGGAATATAGCCAAGTGCCATGAACTATCATGCCTCTACTATGGTATAGTGTCTCGCTAAACTTCAAAAGTTTTTAGATCCCGATAAAAATTGTTAGGGTGATAACACACTATAACCTTAAACATAACCAAATAGTAAATCAAGTTAAAAGAAGAAAATGAAACTCCTTTGCACCTTTATAAGAAGGGGACCTAGAATGCTTCGGATGTCATAACTATGGACATAAGGCTAATAGTTGCATATTAATGGAAGTCTCAGAAAAACCAAAGTCCATTAGAGAGAAAAAGAAGCTTTGGAAATAAAAACATCAAAAGAGGAATGTATCATTGCCTTGAAAGATCAAGATAAAGAAGATCTCTGGTATGTTGAAAGTGGGTGCTCAAAACATATGACAGGAAACAAGGAAAAGTTTTTGAACTTAAAGAAACAAAAGGGTAAAGTTACATTTGGTGACAACGCTTCAGGTACCATACTTTGGAAATGCACTGTGAGTTTGGGAAATGACGAAGCCAAGGATGTGTTGCTTGTTGAAAAATTGAAACCTAGCCTATTAAGTGTCATCCAAACCTATGATCAGGGGAACTTCTGCATCTTTGATTCCCATAAATGTGAAATTAGGAGAGAGAACTCGGGTAAATTGGTTGGTACTTCTCCTAGAACTCCCAAGAATGTATATATACTAAATACAAAATTGAATGAGGAGTGTCATATAAATTTAGTAGATGAAAGTTGGCTATGGCATAGAAGTTTGGGGCACATTAACTTTGACAATTTAGTGAAAGTCAAGAATATTGGGGCAGTAAGAAACTTGCCAAAGATCATAAAACCCTCAAATCCTATGTGTAGACACTGTCAACTAGAAAATAAACTAGAATAAAGTTCAAAACAAAAGAATAATCAACCTCAAAACCTTTAGAGTTTGTTCACACTGACCTCTATGGGCCTACAAGGACCAAGAGTTTGCAAGGAGAGTCCTACTTTATGATGTTCATTGATGATTTTACTAGAATGGGATGGGTATGTTTTCTCAAGGAAAAATCAAAAGCAGACAACAAATTCAAATCTTTTAAGACCCTTGTTGAAAATGAAAAAGAGACAAAAATGAAATGTCTTAGATCAGATAATGACGACGAGTTCACCTCAAAAGAGTTTGATCTCTTCTGTGAAACCCATGGAATAAAACGAAAATTCTTTGCTGCCAGAACACCTCAACAAAATGGGATTGTTGACAGAAGGAATAGAACAGTCAAAGAGGCTGGAAGGACTATGCTCAATGAAGCAAGATTATCTGATGGATATTGGAGGTAAGTTGTAAGAAAAAAAATATACATATTGAACAGAGGTCAGCTTAGGATTAATAGTGATAAGACTTCTTATGAACTATGGTTTGGAAGAGCTCCTTCGGTAAAATACTTCAAGGTATTTGGAAGTAAGTGCTACATCAAAAGGCTTGATGAGAATCTCAGAAAATTTGATGCTAGATATGATGAAGGTATCTTTCTTGGATATGCTTCTACCAAGAAAGCACATAGATGCTACAATATTAGATTACATAAGATTGTTGAGAGTGAAGATGTCAAGGTGGATGATTTAAAAATGATAAGGATAAAACATCAAGAGACCATACTTGACAGTGAAGATGAAGAAGGTGATGAGTCAGTTGGTACACAAGCAGATGAAGTAGAAGAGAATAAAGAAGAAAAGGAAGAGGATGGTATGGATACTAGTGAAGATGAAGAATATATTCGAGAAGAAGAGATAAGGGAAGAACCCCCAAGAATATACACAAAGACACCCTCAAGAATGACTCAAAAGAATCATTCTGAAGAACTGATTATTGGAAATAAGAGCGATGGAGTGCACATAAGAAGACAACTTTTGTATCTAAAAGAAATAACAATTTTGTCACATATTGAGCCCATATCAATCAAAGAGGCATGTAAATATGAGAATTGGGACAATGCTATGAATGAAGAATTGGACCAAATTGAAAAAAATCAAACTTGGGAACTAGTTCCAAGACCAAAAAATAAAAAATTCATTGGAACTAAATGGGTGTATAAAACCAAAATGAATGAGAATGGGAAAGTAATCAGGAACAAAGCCAGATTGGTATGTAAAGGGTATGCTCGGGTTGAAGGATTAGACTATGAAGAAACCTTTGCACCTATGGCCATATTAGAGGCAATTAGGATGTTCTTAGCTTTCTCCAGCTAAAAAAAAATTAAAGTGTACCAAATGGATGTCAAGTCAACATTTCTCAATGGAAACTTTGAATACAAAGTCTATATTGAGCAACCAGAAGGATTCCAATTAACTAACAAAGGATACTATGTCTGTAAACTGAAGAAAGCATGCTATGGGATAAAACAAACACCCATAGCATGGTATGCAAGGCTAAATTCTTATTTACAAAAACAAGGCCTCAAAAGAGGATCAACAGACAACAATATTTATTGTAAAATTGCTAGTAATAACATGATTATTGTGGAAGTATATGTTGATGATATTATATTTGGCACTGATGATGAAAAAATGAGTAAGGAATTTGCTAGAAGTATGCAACAAGAATTTGAAATGTCCTTTCTTGGTGAAAAGAATTTCTTTCTTGGATTACAAATAATACAGTCCAAAACATGATTCTTTATCCATTAGTCTAAGTATGTTAAATATATTCTTAAGAAATTCTAGTTAGAGGATTGCAAACATGTTAGTACACCTATGATAGTTGGATGAAAACTAAGCAAGGAAGATGAGTCCAACGTTGTAGATCCAAAACACTATAGATCAATGATTGGGAGTTTACTCTATGTAACAACTTCTAGACCTGATGTCAAGCAAGCTATTGGGATGGTGGTTAGATTCCAAGTAGCACCAAATGAGAGTCGTGTTCAAGTTGTGAAAATAATCTTTAGGTATTTGAAAGGAACCATAGATCTTAGTTTGCGGTACCCTAGCAAGGATTCATTCACTTTAAAATATTATTCATATGTAGATTGGGTAGGTTGTGTAGATGACATAAAAAGTACAAGTGGAGGAGCATTATTTTTAGGAGAATCATTGGTAGCCTGGATAAGCAAGAAATAGTCCTCAATTTCCCTGTCTAGCACTGAAGTTGAGTATATTGTAGTAGAAGAATGTTGCACATAAGTGGAATGGATGAAACAAACCTTACAGGACATCAAAATGGTATTTGAGGAACCTACTACTATCTACTGTGATAATACAAGCACTATAAGTCTCTCCAAGAACCCTGTGCAACACTCAAAATCAAAACACATTCCCATAAAATACTACAATATAAGAGATCAGGCTAAAAATAAGAACATTAAATTGGAATATGTCCCAACAAAAGAACATGTGGAAGATATTTGAACATCTCAGGAAAATATTGGGAGTAATCCCTCTTCAAATCTAATCTCTCAAGAAAATAATGCATCAATTGGCACCAATTCAGGGGGAGACATTAATCAAAGTCAAGAGGAGTTACTCGAGTTTAGATTCCGCTTAGAAGCATAAAAATAAACAGTGATTAACCATAGGGGAAGCAACCATTTTACATTGATTTCAAAGGGGGAGAGTAACTTCAGAAGATTGAAGCATCATCATAGGGGGAGAGTAACTTTAGAAGATTGAAGCATCATCACAGGGGGAGATTGTGTATGAATTTGGTGTGTTACCATCAATGACAAAGGGGGAGATTGTTGAACATAGTGTCATTAATGTGTTTTCATTGATGTCAAAAAGTAGGACGGTATGCAAAGATTAAATATCAGGAGGGTTATGAAGATCAAATATCAGAAGGAAGAGCACATTGTATAAATGTCGTCGGGATCGATGGAAAGACTGAGAAGTCGATCGATGGACATGAAAAGGTGAGAAGCCTCAGTAGTCGTCCGATCAAGAAATTGATGATGTTGATTGTCTCATGAAATAGACGCCAGTCATATGAGTGACTGTGGGCTTAAGGACCATTGGAGGATTGGTCAATGATCAGATCAAGTTGTGACCATCGAATATGCAAGCCATATAAATAGCATGGATAGATTGCGGAGCACGAAGGGAGAATTAAACTACACGTTATTTCCAATCCCACAATTAGTCTAGATCGTTAGATCTCATCGACTCAAAGATTGACGACTATGGTTGGTCCATCAAATGATCAGATTAAGTCACGATCGTTGGATACCCAAGCACTAGATCAATGGTAGGGATATATTGCAGAGAGTGAAAGGAGAATTAAACAACGTGTTATTTCCAATCCCGCAATTAGCTAAGACCTTCGGATATTATAGATTCAAATATTGATGACTGTGGTTGATCCACCAACAATCGCATAACTTCAATTGCGAAGTTTGAGTAACAAGATAAACCACATGCAAGTTATGGTTCTGGAATCCACATCGACCGTCAATGGTCACCCGTCAATAGATCTACGATTGGAATTAATTCCACTACCAACGAGCAGTTTCCATTACGGAACTCAAAGATAGTTTTAAACGTCGTGCTAGTTGAGGACCCCACAATCATCCCACATCGTTGATCTACTTCGAGACCATTCTCGACTGATGGATCAAGTTGAGAGGAAGGATAAGATAAGCAAGAAAAAAGAACTGAGATATCAAATACCCGAATTCCTGATAATCATTGGATCACTTTAAGTGAAAGTATAGGATAAGAAAGGAAAAATAATTGAGATCTCGAATACTTGAATTCCTGATAGCTATTGGATCACTTTAAAGTGGAAGGATAGGATAAGAAAAGAATAAGAGTCGCTGGATTTAAACCAAGTAAAAACAACATTGCAGACAGATCGAGTCGTCGATCTAAGATCACGATCAACGAACAAAGTTCATTTCGGGTCATAAGTTGTGAGGAGGTTACACTTCAGGGAATATCACTTCGGGAGAATTAGGAAGTGGAGAGATCGAATTAACCAAAGTCCCCAAGGATGGAATTCTGAAGTCACTCTTAGTCATCGATCTGAGATACATTTCAGATAGTATTATGATCGTTAGATCAAGGAGAACAATATGTGCCACATCGGGAGATCTATGTTAGCAGACCATGTCAGCAATGACATGTGGCATAGTCAGATAATGACAAGTGTCAAGATGAAAATGACATTTTAGGGACATGTAAATCATGAATCTGAGTGACACGTGGTAGCCACTCGGTCCGTTCCATGTCAACAAGTGATGTCAAGAATTTATGTCACTCTAGGAGTTTTACTTCAAGAGTTTCACCACCAGCAAATGACCTAAGTCCTGAAGTCCTGAAAGTCGAAGTCCCGAAGTTGACATAAGTCATCCGATATGAAGAACACTTCGAGAGAATTCTCAACCATTGATCTAGTAGAGTGGAAGGATAGTGTAAGTGGAAGTGTTAACCGAATCCAAGAGGTATCCACTGTTTTATGACTTATTCAACAGGTGATCACTCTGGAGGAAAATAGAGCAGCGATTATCCGAACCCCCGAAGTCCCAAAGTAAATGAGAATTGTCCATATAATCAGGAGATTAAAACGGGACCATTGATTCTGATACATGATCAAGCAATTGCTTGGCCTAGCGCCTGGTAACCACCTATGGTCATATAGAATTAGAGAATTAAAGGCAAAAAATTATACATTGATTAAGTCGATAAGCTCATGGTTTTGCGTTGTCGGCCATATGTAATGGTTTGAATGACACACCTTAGTAGAACTCAATTTTTGCAATAGTTGTAGTGATTATGGTTAAGTTAAATGAAGAGGTGTGATGGTCCAAGCGAAAGGACACAATGTGTTATAACTCATGTCATTTTGAAGATTATATATATAAGAAAGATTGGTGAGAATAACATGTCTCTGTAGTCAGAATCAGAAGATATTAAATCACATAAGAAGAGAGAGATGTAGTGAAGAAATGATACAAAAGTTTTCGAGATTCAGTAAATAAGGGTGGTTGGGTGGTGCAAGGGCAGGTTGGTCCCTGCAGGGGATTTGGTGCTTCCTTGTCAGTTGTAGCTAACTAAACAGGGGTTCGAAGCCTCCTACCAATTGGTGCTGGTGAAAAAGGGTGTGGGTGCATCCTGATCAGTTGGTGTTGATCTAAGAGGAAGAACATCTTCCTTCTGTGTAACATGTAAAAACAAAATTTTGCAGTTAATAGAAAAGTGTTTGTGGTTTTCCCAATTGGTTTCCACGATAAAATTTTGTTTGCATTAACAAAAGAAAATTTACAAAATTATTATGTCACTGATTCACTCCCCCCCTCTCAGTGACAAGATCTGATCCTTCACAATAATATTGTCCAAATTCATTGCAACATTGTATGGAAAAATTCAAGGAAAAATGTACTCCGAGAAGCCTATTTAGGTAAACATTTAAGGTTGTCAGGTTGTTTAAGGGCCTCAAAAAAAGTGTCAATGCTCTAAACCTTCGGTATGTAAACATTTCAATACAAATAGAAATAATAATAAAATGACATATTAATATGAAGTCAACAAATTATCGATCTCTATAGTCCCTCTACACCTTCGGCAAGGACTAATAATAATAATAAAAACATTAAAAACAATGTCGATGCTTAGAACTTTCGATATGTAAACAGTTCAGTAAAAATGTAATAAAAATTAAAAAAGAGCATCTAAGCTCAAAACTTTGGATATCTAAACATTTACAACATTGGGAACAAGGAAGCTGGCAATAAGACAAGGAAGCTGGCAATAAGACCTCCAATATATTCTCCAATGAGACGATGACATATAAGGGCTTTTTTATTATATTAAAAATAATGTTTTTACTTTTATAGTACGAATAATACAGATGATGCAAAAATTTATAGTCAAAGGACATATTAATATGAAGTCAACGAATCATCGATCGCTATAGTTCCTCTGCGCCTTCGACAGGGACTAATAATGGTGTAGCATATTTAATATTTCAGTTCAAATAAAGTTTTGAATGAATGATAGATAAAGTATAATATTTGTTAAAGTGATTTACTTAAGATAATAAGTACATTTGTTTATGGATTTTTTTTTATAATTAAATATATTTGAGTTAAAATCATATTAGAATGGAAGGGTAGATGATGATGATACTTAGGCCTTTCAATAACAAGGAAAATTCTAGTAAATGGAGCAGTGGCGCTAGTTGAAAGATTCATAAGAACAAATGTGGGATCATAAGCTTTTCCTGCATCCCCTAGGTTCATTGTTATTAGTTCATTTTCTAAGGTATTATATGGTTCAAAAATGGTTGTTATTAATCAATACATGTTGAAACTACCCTTTCAAGTGAGGGGATAGGCATTTAAGTCCTCACGTCCTCCACCACCTTTCTCACACAAGCCTGGAGTGATGGATCTTAAAGTGGTGATTAAGTCTAGGCACAATACACCTGGGATCATTCAAGATTTTCCTGCTCTGCTAGAATCATTATGAGTCTCGTGTCTTTTGTGGTTCTTTGGGACTCTCTTTCAATCCTTCGACAATCTATAGCTAAGTTGAGGATGGTTTCTCTATGATTCTCTGTGGTTCCTTTCCAAGGCTTCATGAACTATTGAATTCCTAGGTTCTATTTATTATTACTCATAAGAAATTAGACAATGGCTCTTCTTATTTTTTGGTCAAGAGGGAAGGGCATTGGTTGAAGATGGAAAGCCACA
Organism: Picea glauca; assembly: GCA_000966675.3. Taxonomy (NCBI): domain Eukaryota; kingdom Viridiplantae; phylum Streptophyta; class Pinopsida; order Pinales; family Pinaceae; genus Picea; species Picea glauca. The sequence goes on along the minus strand of JZKD02S2352653.1, from coordinate 191,946 downwards.
ATCACTTTGGGTGATGTCTCCTGTGTGAATCTTCCAACCTTCATCGCACACAAAGGAGAAGTGATTGCCTCCTTGTAGGTATGTAGGTATCCATATCACATTTCAATAATAGATTATCTAGTCAAACTAAGATCCAAAATGCCAAGAATGCGGAAATTTCAAAGGTTGTGTCCAATCAAAGTAAGCAAATTGAAAAGCTAGAGCAAAGTGAAGTATGTTGTATGAATTTATTTTGGGTCTTTCCAGGAGATCCTATTCTTTTTTTTCTCACACAAAGGCTTCAATTGGGTCTATCACTACGGTGCTCAAGGACAAGGAGACTCTCCACCAATCTTCTAGAGACTTGGAGATGGAAAATGCTCAACTCGTAAACCAACGACAACCAAGCATCAAGCAAGAAGCTCTGAGAGGGAATTTCCTTTTTTAATCTCAAGTTTTTAAATGTTTTGCAAGATAGTTTTACTCTTAGAATAATATGTTAGGATATATTCTAGTCGGCTCCTCAACCATACTTTCAATTTTATTAAAGTAGGTCAATTTATATGTAACAATTTTGTAATATTGGGACTTCTTGAAAGTGAATCCTCTAATAATTCCATTGTATTATTATGTTGTACAATGCGTTCGCAATCACTTTCTAATGCAAATTATAACATTTTTTTTTAATATATTGGAACAAATGACCTTGTTGCAATGTCCTAATTATTGAATATATGTGTGAAAATGGATTGAAACTATGTGACTCATTTATTAGTTCATCTATGTGAATGATGCAACTAATGCCAAGTAGACTATTCAATTTCATGAGAAATTAGTCATTATTTCTCATGAAAGATGGAGCCATTAATATTAGGGGAATTTTGAGGTAAAAAATGGGCCTCAAAACAAAAAATGTACTATAAAATCAACTTTAAATTAACCAATAGGATTCAATATGATGAGGTCAATTATAAGGGTAAATATTTTGGAGGGAAATGAAGAAAACTACTTTTTAAAATCATATTCTCAACTTATGTCCTTATAGGTTTACTCAAATCTCAAGTGTAGTTACTCCTTGGATGAAGAATTAAATTTCACATCCAATGAATATGACTCTGCATACTTTTGATATACCCATAGTTTATATCTCACTACGCGTCTATCAAAAGTATGTAGAGTGCATAATCGTTGGATGTGGAATTTAATTCCACATCCAAGGAGTGCCTATACTTGAAATTTGAGTAAACCTATAAAGAGATAAGTCAAAAATACAATTAAAAAAAAAAAATAGTTTTCTTTCTTTCCCTTTGAAAATTCATAACTCTGATTTTATTGTTTTAACTCTAATTTTATTATTTTTCGTAGGAGGCCCACAATTTAGAATTGGGAAAAACCTCTCCGTGCATCGTTCCAACATGTATGGAACTTGGATCATAATGAAATTTTGATCATGCTCGAAATTTCTTCAAATTCTTATTAGATTTGTGGTAAGAAAGGGTCTTTTCATTACAAGATTAACTTACTCCATACAAATGGGCGGCAATGAATAACTAAAATATTAAATAATCATGCAATGAATCTCTCAAAACAAGATATTTATATTTATATGTCCTTTGTTTACATCTTATATTATAAAGAAAAATGCAGATATAAACACACAAAAGGATCTTTCTAACTCCATTGTTAGCTATCAAAGTAATAATGAAGTTAAAATTATTATCTTTCTCTATAATTTTTTTATTTTTATTTTTATTTTTTTTTATTTTTTTTAGAGTAAAGTAAATCTCCAAGGACATGTCATTCTATGGATTTTAGAGTATACGAGAGTGAATAACAACCCAATATACAAAAAATAACACACCTTAAGGAAAACATGTGTTGACCTTAAGTTTGTAACATGTGAACACAAGCCATGACATCCATGACACTTAAATGTCATAATTTTAACCCTACTTCAAAATGCTCCACAACTACCTTCTACCTTATAGTGTCAAAACAACTCATGAAAATAAACCATGATAAATATATCATGTAAGGTCCATAAAATTTGAAACTTGACAAAGAGTTACCCCACAACTACCTTGTAGTGTTAAAAAAACTCATAAAAAATGTCCCACAACTACCTTGTAGTATTAAACGCAACTCATAAAAATAAACCCTAATCAAGATATCATCAAGATATCATGTAAGGGCCATAAAATTTGAAACTTAACAAAGAGAATAAAAATTCTCACTCCTCACCTTGAACAAGATATCATATAAGATATATAAAATTTGAAACTTAATAAAAATAATAAAACTTCTCACTCCTCACCACTAAACAAGTTTTGACATATTTTCTTAATAAAACTCCATAACAAAATCATAAAAATGATATTTTTAAATATGTAAGGTACCAGATCTATTATAATAGTTGAAAACAAAAGTATTGCAGAGAATAACAGCGAAACAACAGAATATATGAAAACACAACACCAAAATAATACCTTTATTGATAGGAAGCAATGTTCACTTGCCTCTTCGAGGGGGCAACCTCTAGCAGAGCAGTGCTATATTACAATAATTCTCAAGAAAAAACTTCTCATGCCTCCCACTCTTATTTATACTAATTCTATCTTCTAAATAACCTTCTAGCAGAAGATATTTCTAGAAGTAGAATCCTCTATGAGGTCTTCTTACATTGACTTATTCTCATTTATTAAATAGGCCTTATAAACTAATGTCATAGTTTATTAAATGGAAAATATATTAATCTACTTACATGAGGGGTTAGGGAGGATAGGTCCCTAACATGTCCTCCCCCTTGAAAAACAACCTTGTCCTCAAGGCTTAAGATGAGGAAATTGTTGTAGAATAGTAGCAGGATCCCAGGTGGCATCTTCTGGAGTTGTATCTTTCCATTGTACTAACACTTCCTGGATGGTGCACTGATGGATTTGAAATTCAAGTTGGTCCAATAATGCTTGGGGCTATAAAAAAATGTAACCTTCTTCATTCAACTTAGGGAGGTGAGTTTTAGTTTGGAACTTAGTTCCAATTACCTTCTTTAAGAATGAGACATGAAAAACATGATGGAGCTTAGAATCACTAGTCATAGATAACTGGTAGGCGATGGGCACCACACTTGAGAATGGAATAAGGACCATAAAATTTGGGAGAAATATTTTAACAATGGTCAGCTTTGAGTGAAGTTTGTTTATAAGGTTGCAAACGCAAAAACACCTGGTCCCCTTCAAAAAATTGACATTCAGAATGACCTTGATTGGCTTACTACTTTATGTGATTTGAGCCATCACCAAATTGTATTTGAGGGTATGGAGAATGGCATCACATACTGTAAGATGTTTTTCAACCTCTTGAACCTTACAGACACTTGGCATGTATGAGAGAACTGATGGTGGATTTTTCCATATAATTCTTCAAAACGTGTCATGTGAGTGGCTATATGGTAAGATGTGTTGTAGCACCATTTAGCTAGTGGAAACCATTAAGTCCACTGATGTTGGAGGTGAAATGAAAAATACCTTAAATATGTTTCCAAACACTTTTTAACAATTTTAGTTTGTCCATTAGTCTAGGGATGATAGTTGGTGCTGAGATGTATTTGGGTGCCTTATAACTTGAACAATTCTTGCCAAAAATTGTCAGTGAATGTGGGATCCATGTCAGAGACTGTAATGTCCCCCTCTTCTTGACAAGGATATTGAAATACTTAGTAGTATAGTCACCCCTCTAGACTATAGTCTCATGGAGAAAATGGGGCTAAGAGGCGCAAAAGTGGTCACTAAGGAGTAAAAGGTTATATTATTAAAGTGACTTTGGTAAAAAACAATTAAAAAGGTTAATTGACTTAGAGGCGGAAATAAAGTAATAATTTAGAATTCAAATGAAAATTAGAATATGGAGGTATAAAAGATAGATGAGAGCATCTCACTCCTCATTTGTGTTATTTTTCACTTAGCATCTTTGAGCTCTGCAACTTGAATGTTTTGAGGGTTGAGTAAACAAACCCTAGAGATCAACAAGGAGGTGAAATATTCCTATGTTCCTGATCCAAGATTGGCCAAGTGATCCAGGTGGATATTAGTGGCCACCCACCTCTTCCATCCAACTCACATACAAGTTTCATCTTGGCAGTTGCAGTTTTCATTTTGGTAATTTTTTTATAGTTTTTCAAGTCCCAAAATTTTGGGGCCATTTTGAGGCTCTAAATGATGTTTTGTTTTTTACTTTTTGGGGGGCATGAATTTCCAAATTTATACCTTAAACCTATGTGTAATTTTTACTTCTCAGATATACCTTTCCGATGAGGTATTTAACGCATAAAACGAAGATCGTATGCAAAATTGACGACCCTAGGAAGTTGATGTACTAACTTACCCCAATAGGGCCCACATGAATTTTGACGCTTCATCTCCTAGGGTTAGGTTTTTGGATGTATAGGGTTTTGGAATTCATTTTTTATGTAAAAAGGCCTTTGGAGCCTCATTTTACTCATCTTATTGCGAATGAGTGCAACCATCACATCTCTTCTAAGAGATAATCCACCACCATTGTAGCAAGCTTGTTTCAGTCTTCATTTTACAGTTTCAACATATTTCTTTATTGAATAGAAGCCAAGTTTTATTGTATCTTTGTTATTTTTCATTTTATCTCTGTGTTAATAATATAGATCTTTATTCATTTCTTTCTACTCATAAAATATGGATCAATCTAGATCAGTCCAAGTTTTAATGTATCTTTGTTATTGTTAATTGTATCTCTATTTAATAATATAGATCTATATTCATTTCGTTTTTCTCATAAAATCTAGATCAATATGGATATGTGGTATTAGAGTGGTATGCTCCTTGTCGTTTTTAGTGCATGTCCCCGACGAGGTCAGGGTACAAAGATTTGGGTCTTGTTATCGCGCAGTTTGTATTTTAGGTCACAGGCTATAGGATAAAGGACAAACTGGCGTAACAGATGCCTTCCCCACCCAATGTCACCTCTATGGGGAGGTTCTTTCTGTTTAGAGAGGTTAGCCCAGGGGAGACGTCCCTGGTAACCTGGGGTTTGAAGAGGCAAAGGATACACGGTCAAGTCTTCACATTTCCCTCCTCGCAGGTTACCACCAGTATCAGATAGTCTGGCTAATCAACCAAATAAAGAAGTGTAGGCCCTGGTGAAGACACCTTCCCAGAACAAGATAATAAAAACACAATATATATATTTGTAGGCTATAACTTAAAGGGTTAGTACTTCTCTAACTATCTGATTTAATTCAATAAGCAATGTAATAGATACAAGATGAAGCCAATGCTCTGCTAATTAGTCTATGAAAGATCATCAATTTTTCAATATCTACCAAAATGATCAAGCCAACAGTATATTCAATCAATAAGTTGTTCAATAAATGCTTGACATCATCACTCAATTGCTTATAAGAGTCAGAAGCTTGTTGCATCAACTATGACGTCAACCTAGGTTAGCAGTGTTAGGGTTAGTTAGGGTTTCATAAATTGAAGTTTTAAAAGATGGTTTTGGACACTGAAGACTCAACGTTGGAGATTTAACCAGTGCCTTAGGGTATATGGAGTCAAAAGTAAGGGCACAAGGTCTCGGGAGGATGAAAACTTAGAGACTGGAAGGTAGGGTTCTATGGTGCTGAGATGGCAGGGCCGTAGAATCAACACCCTAGGGGAAAGAGTCTTACTCCGGTGTTGCTTAAGAAAGGCCTCGTTCTCTTTCCTCCTTCTCTAAATAAACTTGGCAAAATGGCTAGCTCAAAGTATACATTTAAGGGAGAAAGTGTTGCAAAGGCAAGACCTTCAAACCCTAGAAGGTGGAATGCTAAGTGTAGTCAAACTAGGCCTAGGAAGTCTCCTCTTTTCAACCTATAACTTCAACGCTAGCTTAGAAAAAGGAAGATAAGTGTAGCAATGGATAGGCTATATCTTCTTTCTTCAATGGCTGAAAACTATTTCTCAACAAGGGGACATATAGCAATGACCTACTTGTGTGCTTGCTACCTAGGGTTTTAAAATCAACAAATTTATAAGTAAATGCAAGAATACTAACCTACAACCATTCAATCAAGAAGGTTTGCAGGAAAAACACTTACATATCATGAAGAAAAGCATGTGCAAAACCTAGTTGTAAACCTTCCTTGAGAGAAATGCCATAAATGCCAAAAGAAATCCTCCTTTAAGAGTAGCGCCTCACTTTAAAACACCAAAAATACCCAAGTAGGGCACAAGACTTAAGATCTCATAAGAGAGTGAGTTGTGTTATGTTCAAATGAGGGAAAACATCCTCAATATATATCATTCCATGACCTTTAATTTACAAAATAGGTCATTAAAACAACTGACAAGGCTGACTACAAAAATTACAATGTTTTTACATTAACTACTAAGTAAAAGACACAAAATGAGAAAAAGCTGGGACGTCAAGCCCTTCTGAGGGAGACGTTGGCCCTTTTTGGGCATGTCCAGTATCCAGAAGTTAAACGTTAGCCCTTTTAGGGCTCCTCCAAGCTGCCACACGTTCTAGTAACCCATCAAACTGCCACACGCTTAAGGTGACGTCCAGATCTCCTGGGTGACGTCCTGTCCATCAAGAGAAAAATGTTCCATCTAAAGTGGGTGATCCCCCCTAGGCCGGGCTCAACCAAAGTGTCCTGGGTGGAACGTCCTTCTTTCTTCATGTGCAAAGGCTAATCATAACACTGTCTTGTCTCTGCCATCCCAACAACCATCTGATGGGCTCTTCAGCCCCATGGAGGTCCGAGCTAATCATCTCCCCATGTGTACCGGTCCACTGGTACCTGTCCATTGGACATGGTCCTGCACATCAAAAACTTCACCCTCCATGGGCTCATCAGTCCTCGGGATCATAGAAATGTCATTAATTTCATCAAATACATGCATAAAACCCCTAGCATATCCTCTAATAGCTCAAAGATATTACACTGATCTACTATACAAATATGAAAAGAAAGACAAGGTAACCTATTGGGCTAGTATCCATAAGAAGAGGAAAGTTTCCAAAGGACATTATTCAAGCCATGTAATATGAGGTGATATGGTCTAAGGATGTCCAGGCACAGTGAAGACCAGAGGCAGGTATTATCCGTGGGTGCCTTTGTAGGAGGCGAGTTGTACCTATCATGGATGCAGTTTTTTTCCAAGCCCCTTTATTGCCTTTATTCTTTATTTATTCATTACTTTTTTCTTCAAGGTCTGACCATAGGACATTGCCTTGGCATGGTGACCAAAGCTGACAGTGTTACCCATGAGTATTTTCACAGAAATGATAAGGCTGGCTCGTGATGAGACCCCCTTTCCCTTGGCCATGCAACCAAGGGTCATTGCCCTGGCGTGGTAACCAAATAATGGAAATGTCATACTACTAGATACCTATGAACATAATGGGCCAGCTCGTGATGAGACCTCCCATCCTCTTAGTTAGGTCTTGTTTTATTATTTTTCTTTGGGTCCCTTTTGTTTCTTATCGAGAGGCCTTTTATTGCCTTCTCGAGGATCCCTGGGTGAGGCATCTCTAGGTTTTATTTCCTATGGCTTTTATCTTTTATCCGCTGCTTTTACCTCCTGGGCCTTTAGCCCCTTCTTACCACAGGACAAAGTGTAACCCCTCAAATAGGTCATCCTAATGCCCGGACTAGGGGAATGGGATGGACGTATGGGAGATAAGATGTAAAATGATAATATGGTGGGAGCGGACGATGGCTCTTCGAATCCCCCCTGGTGGCTAACAAAAACCCATGGATACAAGCTTGCTAGGGAACCCCGTTAATCCCCCCAACAATGGTCAAGTAGGTTAATGTAAGATCCAAGAAGTTGTCAGAAATGTAAGGAACCTGATGCATATATCTTAAAGTTATAATGATCGAACATGACACATACCATGATACCTGGAGCAATTACCTCATGGAGCAAGAGTCTTCTCTGATGCAAGTCCAAGCCGATGGTGATGGATGTTGTTGTTGCTGATAGGGAAAATATGGCGAAGAATAAGAAGGATGGGCCCTCCAGGGCCATACTTAGGTCAATCCTGCTCTCGGTACTCCATGTCTAGGACTTGTGGGCCTCGAGACATGATCTCCTAGTTATCCCTAGAAATCGGGGATAACATTCGACTCCAACTTGGGGACATGTGCTCACCGTAGAGTGCATGAGAACCTTAGCATCTCTGGCATAAACCTGCAAACCTACTCATACTCGAAAAGATGCATCAGCAACAAAGGCGGGGTGGTATTGCCACCCCGCAAATATAATATATGTATATGGAGTAATCATAGATGCAAATAGAAAGTGAAATACTTACCTGTACTTACCTGTTGGCTAGATGATTGGTGTAGTCAAACAACAAATGAAGCCAATCCAGTAATGTTCCTTGATACCTACCTTTGTGCTTCATCATAAAACAAAACAGTGATAATTCAATCACAAAAATGTCATGAGTTACAATGTATATCATATCATCGAAAAAGTCAGAATCTAACTCATGGAGGCAGGTGGGAGGGATAAAATCCTGCCAAGTCCATCTCTGAGGAAAGTAATCAATCCTCTTCAAGAAAGGGTCATGAAAAATGCAAGGTTTAGAAAACTGACTCAAAGGACCTGCAAACTGGTTACCTAGGAGATCCTCACACCCTGAAGTCAAAGAAGGGATTGACAAAGATCTAGCAGATGACTGGCAAACTAAAAAGGGAAAGTTTAAAAACTGACTGAAACACATAGTACCCAACGAACCCTTGGAGTTCAGGGTTTTCCTAAAAGGAAACTCAACATTAAAAATATACTTCCCAAGAACACCTTTAATGGACAGGCACGGTAAAGTAACAACAGGTGGTTAGAGTGAAAATCCATGAGAGACTTTCCTTAGGCAAACAATGTTCTCACTTGTATCAAAATATGAGCAGATAGGCAATTGACAATCATCTTCACAAAATGAGTCCAAATGCTCAGAAGAATAGTCATCAAAGTCCTCAAGGTATGACCGAAAATCATCAGGAAAATAAGGTATTGGGTCATCCTTGGTCCTTTGGAAGGTATGGGTAAAAACCACATCTCCTTGTTGCCACTGGTCAAAAGTAATCGGTTGTGGTAATTGCAAGGGCAATGTTCGAAGATGACTTTTTATGTCATAGATGGGATCTATATCATAACTAAATGCATCCCACCTACATCTCCCAACATGTATGAACTCATCAAAATTAGCTATGTCAGTATTAGTATCATAACATGGAGGAGTCAAAACATCCAATACTTATGTACTCTCTATGTCATAAGGTAAAGAACCACTAAAAAATTGGAAGGGGGAGTAATTTACCTCACTTACTCCTTCCTGTGCAAGAGCTTCATGTATTTGGATAGCTTCATCAAGTGGAAGATCTGCCTCTACATCTTCATTCTTGAGACATAGGGGATCTAGCTTATCCAAGGGTTCCATTCCTTCTTCATTCTCCGAGCCATAGAACAAGGTATCATCAAAAGAATGACTTACCTCATTATCTTTATCTTGTGCAGGAGGGACAAGATCTTGGAGAACTTCATCAGACTGAGGAGAAATTACTGGTGCTTCATCCTCATAATTCACGTCCCTGGTTATATCTTTGTTGCATTCTATTGGATTATGGGAGAGGTCTTTCTCCTCTTCAACGGGTTGATAATGGTCTTCATAAACCTCATTTCTTATATCAAAGGATTCTTGGTATTGATCATGTTATGCTCTCCTGAGATCTTCTACAATTTCAGTGGTGAATCCTTTGTGGTGTAAGGTTACCATGAGGTTTTGAAGGACATCTTCATAAATTTGGCAATCTGGCTTAGTAAGGCCTATAAACCTACTGATGAGGTGTATGAAAGATGATATACCCCTGTCCTTGCAACAATTCTTAAAACAATTTTGTAAGTAGGATGGCAGAGTGAGCAAGAACAACTTTATAAGAGCATCCTCTCCTCCCAACTTTATCTCGCTCAAATACTCCAAAAAATGTATTATGTGAGGAGCTGGGAGGCCCAAAAATGTTGGAGAGTTGTCTAACCATTTTGTATCAAAGTAATTTGGGTATCCTTGAAAAATTCTGAAATCAATACTTGGATACATTTGTTCCCAATGTGCCATGATCCCATAATTTGAAAATACCATAGAAAGTAATGTGGCACCCTAAGAAATATTAGTGGAGTCGCCAGATATTTTTCCTAAAACTATCAAAGAATAGGGGAATAAAGTCTAGTGGAGTCGCCAGGTAAGGTTGTAAGAGAAAAGGTCTTTGAGGCAAGGCTTACCAAAAGATTTGTCGTTGAGGAAGATTGACTCAGTGTTCCCTGACAATGGCGCCAAAATGTTATCAGGCAATATGTATTTTAGGTCACGGGCTATAGGATAAAGGACAAACTGGCGTAACAAGAACCTTCCCCACCCAATGTCACCTCGATGGGGAGGTTCTTTCTGTTTAGGGAGGTTAGCCCAGGGGAGACGTCCCCGGTAACCTGGGGTTTGAA
>JZKD02S2352653.1:156939-168351 GCA_000966675.3 Picea glauca | reverse complement strand
TTCTCACTTAGCATAGACACTCATGGTTTATCATAGTGAGACACTATCATATGTCATCTGTAAGTACCCTACTTATGATAAATAAATGTACTCCATTATGAAAGCATGTCGCTAGTGGAGGCATTACATTCTTGGGAAGGAGATAGTCATCCACATTGATCATAAGTCGTTGCATCTCATGCAGACATAGGGAAAATGACATAATGACTGCCATTAGAAGTGGTCCACATACTTGCAACAGTTCCATATCAACATCAAGTATAAGACATGAAGCACCAATCACATCATTTATTACCTCATCCACTCGCCAATTGCAAAACTCACCATGGTGCTAAAATCCTGCAGCCACGAGACCTATGGATGGACCTAACTCTATGAGAGAGATACTGACTTTTCCACCACCTACCAGATATTGGGTGCAAACAAAACTATCAGTGATTTCCATCTTCGGGATGGGTTGTTGTGCCATCTGGGACATCTCTGTGTTCCATCAAGTGAGTGAGTGAATATGATTTGGGAATCCCACTCCATTCGGTTAGTAGGACACTTCGATGTAGAAAATACAGTGGTATTGTTGCAACAAAATTTCTATTGTTCGAAACTTCAATAGGATGTCAGCAAATATATTAGGTCCTACATTGCCTGCATCATTTTCAAACCGACCATTAAGAAACAAGGTATGTACACCCCTCTGCCTACACTTGAAAGGCCCTGGGAATTCATCTCGATGGACTACATGTCAGACCTTCTGTCAACCAAGAAGAGAAATGACTGTGTTTTTGTGGTGGTTGATCATTTTTCTAAAATGGTGATTCTAGCCGCCTGCATGAAGAGAATCATAACAGAGGTTGTTGATAATCTCTTATTCGAACGAGTGTGGGTACATTTTGGGATACCAAAAACCATCATATCATATTGGGAAAGTCAATTCCTCAGTACATTTGGGTCGAGCCTCTGATCACTACTGGACACCAAGCTTACCAAATCCACTTCCTTGCACCCCCAGACAGATGGCCAAAATGAGGTCGTCAACCAGATGATTGTGCACATCCTGGGCATGTACAATTCTAAGCATCCCTGCATGTGGGATGAGAGTCTTCCCTATGTTCAACATAGCTACAATAGATCCATACATATCTCAACCGGCCAGAACCCCTTTCAGGTGGGATTGGGATTTCAACCATTGGGTCCCATGGATGTTGCACTACCCCTTGCGGCCACCCAGGAAAACTCGTCCAATGCTCAAAATGAAGCCAAAAAATCTACCTGATTCATTGAGAGGATCCATCACATCTTCCAATAGGTTCAATATATTTTGTAGAAGTAAAATTCCAAGTACAAGCAGCGCCATGATCAACACTTGGTGCCACACAAGTTTTGGGTGGGAGATAAAGTTTGGTTGTACTTGTAGAAAGAACGCCTTACAGGACCCCATTAGAAGCTTCCTCCACTCCCCTATGGACATTATACCATCACCAAGGTTGTGGGTGACAATGTTTTTGAGCTCAACATTCCCCCCTTCCTTGGATTGCACCTAGTGTTTAATGTGGACCTCCTTCAGCCATACTTTCCACCCTTATTGGACACCTCAAAGATAGCAGAATAGTTGAAACCGACAAAGATCAACCCTGAATGCATGGAACATGTATCCATTGATTATGTCATGGACACATAGGTTAAGGGAACTCGCCAATATAAGATTCAATTTTATCGGGTTGTCAATGCGAGTTGCTCTTGCACCAAGGAAAGTGGCTCACCCGAGGCCAAATTCAGCAGAAATTTCCTCATCTGATGGGGGAACTCAATAAAATGGAGACCATTGCCTCCTAAGGAAGGAGGATTGATCTAGGTGGATATCGATGACCTCCCACCTCTTCTGGGTTGCTCACTTACAACTTTTATCTTGGTAGTTGCACTTTTCATTTTGGTAGTTGTTTTACAATTTTTCGAGTCCCAAACTTCTAGGGCCATTTTGAGGCCCTAAATGACGGTTTTTTAGACTTTTGGGGGGCCAAGGGTTCTTGTTTGCAATTCCTAACCCCCAATGAAATTTTTACTTCTCGGATAGACCCTTTCGAAGAGGTGTCGAATGCCTAAAATGAAGATCGTATGAAAAGGTTACAACCCCAAGATATTGATGTACCAACTTAACCCAACGGGGCCCACGTGACTTTTGGCGCTTCATCTCCTAGGGTTAGGTTTTTGGATGTATATGGTTTTGGAATTCATGTTTGATGTAAAAATTCCTTTGGATCCTTATTGTACTCATCTTATTGTGAATAAGCACATCCGTCACATCTCTTCTCAGAGATAACCTGCCACCATTCTAGAAAACTTGTTTCAGTTTGCATTTTATAGTTTCAACATATTTCTTTCTTTAATAGAAGCCAATTTTTATTGTATCTCCGTTATTTTTAATTATGTCTATGTGTTAATAATATAGATATGTATTCATTTATTTCTTCTCATAAAATCCAGACCAATCCAGATCAGTCCAAGTTTTATTGTATCTTTGTTATTGCGAATCATTGTATCTTTGTGTTAATAATATAGATTTGTATTCATTTCATTTTTATCATAAAATCTAGATCAATTTGTATCGCCAAGGTTGTGAAATATTCCACCCTCACCATTCTACACAATTTCAAATTCGTCTCAGGGGGTATTGTGAAGAGAGGGCGGAGGTTTGGGGGTTTTTCCGCAGACTGGGCACATTATTGGAGAAAGGAAGGTTCAATTTTCTTTGGAGGAGGTATATTTGAAGTCAAACCCTTTCTAGAATGGTTTTCCATCACCATAGTGCCATATATCATTATTTTGTGTGGGGATTTCCTCCATATTGATTTATTATTTCATTAGGACGGATTTGTTTAAGGGCAACGCATTGTCACTTGTGGATCCAATGAGTTGGAGGGATATATCACTCATAACAGTTGAAGAATCTCACTCTATGTGTTCCCCATCACTATATCTATAAATATACAGTGTTATTTCAGTGTTTGGAGGGAAGAACAGAAGAAGTCAAAATTCTTAGGGGTTTCCCAGCGAGGAGGTGCGCAACTCAGCCAGATCTGGGTGCCAGTATTCAGAAGGGAAAGAAATTAATCTTGTTCATAATTGCATGCTACTATTGGAAGGCTAGGAAGACTCACAATTCCCATTATTTGTATTTGGAAGGCATATTTAGTCTCAGCTTCTATATTTCTTCTTATTATTCCAAATCTGTATATCTCTTGTATGGAGGACAACTTATTAAATAAATAAAGGTCAGATCTGAAGTTGTTTGGTTATTCTCTTGTGTTCTCTCTCTTATATATTGTTATTTCCATCTATTTTCATTCCACGTCCACCATTTATATGCTATAAAACTCAACAAAACATCTTTAACACAACTTTGAGAATAAACCTACAAAATATTCAATCAAACAGTTCAAACAAATGGAAATCAAACCATTAAATTCCTAGTGAATCTGCTTGGGAACATTATAGTGGTATCAACGTGAATACCTTTGTCAGCCTGTGATTAAAACTAATTCCCAAGAGGAGAGGTTGTGGGGGACAACCTTTATCATATATTCCAGAAGAAAAAAAGCTAGAAGAAAGCACGGGGGAAACTCATGAAATAGAGAATGCAGTGTCAAACGAAGCAACAATTTCAGCTGAAAAGGTGATTCAAATAGTGAATGATACACTATAGAACAACCATGTTATTATATAGCATAACCTAGAGGAGATGTAGAATCAATTTTCTATGGGACAGGCAGAGATAAATGTATCCTTTGAAAATTTTTAGAAAGGACATGAGAGAATGATAGCTATACTAGAGGAACAATGCAAGTATCAGTGTATCCTCTCTCAGTTCTTGATGGAGCAAAGACATGGAAAGGACCCAACTCTATTCAGAGGAAACCAAGGAGTTGGTGGATCTCAGGGAGGAACAAGTCATGATGAGGAATTTGGGAAAAAATATCATATAGAGGACCCCAAATCATCTAGAGGCACACGTTCTCACTCCCACATGGATAGAAAGACCACACCTAGACCATATATACCTACCTTCTTGGAGGCACGACCAAGGGACACAAATACCTTTGGGCATGGAGGCATTAAGAATCAATGGAAGGATATGGAAAGAGAATATAACTCTATGAGTGCAGGTTTCCGAAGACATGTTTCCTTGGGAGAGTATTTCCACATCATGTACAAGAGGAAGTCTAAGGGACGCTACAAAGGTGACAATGAGTTGGGGTGAAAGGAAGGAAGAATGGAGATGCCCCACTTTGACGGATCCAGTCAGATTTTGAGCCAAGCCTTGGGTACAAAATATGGATGCCTACCTTCAGTTGAACCCCATGGAAGAGGCGAAGGCTATCAAGTTTGAAAAATTACACTTGAATGGTAAAGTGAATGATTGGTGGTTTCATGGGATGACAACTCTGGGTCATGAACATGACACTTTATACATTGACTTCACCCATAGACTCATTGACAGATTTGACAGGGAGGATCCACAACTTCATTTCAAGGATCTCTGACCCAGATTTATGTGCAGAACGAAATGAAACCAAATATTTATAATATTAACATGGGGACACAATGGATTCTATTAAATAAGAAATATGTTGAAAACTGTAAAAATGCAGACTGAAAACAATATTGCTAGAATGGTGGCAACTTATCTCTGAGAAGAGATGCGACAACTATGCTCATTCGCCAGAATATGAATACAATGAGGTTCTAAAGGAATTTTTACAAAAAACATGAATGCCAAAACCCTAGACATCCAAAATCCTAACCCTAGGAGATGAAGCGCCAAAATTCATGTGGACCCCATTGGGGTAAGTTAGTACATCAACTTCATGAGGTCGCAACTTTTGTGTACAATATCTGTTTAGGGCGTACAATAACTCATTTGAAAGGTATTGACGAGGAGATTCATTTAGGGGGCTCAATCAAATCCTTTTGATAACCTTGAGGTGTTTGATCACGAAAAAGAGTCGTTTAGGCCCTCAAAATAGCCCTGGAAGTTCAAGATCTGAAAAACTGCTAAAAATAGTAAGTTTCCAAAAAAAAATTGAGCCAGTTGGACAAGGTGGGTGGCCACCGAGATTCTCCCAGATCCATCTCACATAGATTAGAAAAACTGGGTCAATAGAAGCATTCATTGAGGAGTTTTAGAGAGTAACAGTTATGGTTCCAAATATGTCAGAATCCAGGTTATTGTTGATGTACATAAAAGGTTTGACCAAGCCTTTGCATGGATGGGTTAAGGATTTCAAGACTATAACTTTAAAGGATGATATTGAGTGCACTAGTTATTTTCTAGGGAAACCTACAAAAACAAGGTCACACCTAGAACCCCAATCATTCCAAGAAGGTGAGAAACCAAATAGTTTGACAAAGGCAAAGGGAAGATGGATGAAGCTACTAGAATGGAATTAAAAAGGAATAACCTATGCTTTGCTTGCAAAGAGCCATGACAGTCAGGTCACAAATGTATGGGTAAAGGGAAAATTCATTATATAGAACTGATTTCTGATAGTGAAGATGAGATTGATGAGGAGGAATGTGGAGTCATTCATAACATAGAGATGAATCAAAAGGAGGAAGAACATGTCTCACATGCACAGGGAGAAGAGGGACCCGCACACCATGTTGCAAGGATTAATAAGGCTACCATTGCATCCATTTGTGGAGTTCCCATGTTTAATACCTTACGTATCAAGGGAGTTCTGCAGAGACAATGAGAAACAATACTAGTTGATGGAGGAGCTTCTCATAATTTTATTGAAATTTCTATGGTAAAAAGGAAACACATTCCCACCATGGACTTTGAGGGGTTTTTGGTTGAGGTAGCAAGAGGACGCATTACGGATTGTGATAACTATATTCCATAGATGAGCTTGACCTTGGGTAGGTACACTTTGACATGATATTTCTATGTAGTGGATATACTAGATTCAAATATCATATTGGGTGTGTAGTGGATTAGTACATTGGGACCAATCACCACTAACTACAAAACCATGGAGATGTATTTCAACATGGAAAATGAAAAAATGGTCACACTTAAGGGGATGACAGGAGAAGCACCTAGAGTGATAACAACTAAATGAATGCATGCAATATTTAGGCGAGATGAGGTGGCCTATGAAACATAATGTTTTGTTATGGAGAAGAGTCATGAAGGGCACAAGCAATATCCTCCAGACATAAAAAAAATATTTCACAAGCATAAGAAGGTTTTTGAACCAATTCCTGCAAGGAAACCACCAGATAGAGGGTCTGAACACATCATAGAATTGGAAGAAGGGGCCAATTCAGTCATCACGCATCATACAAGTACCCCAAGAAGCATAAGGATGAAATTGAGAGTGTCATTAAAGAACTATTATCCATGGGGCATATTAGACCAAGTTTAAGTCACTTTGCATCATCAGTAGTGCGATAAAGAAGAAAGATGGAACTATCCACATGTGTATTGACAACATAGATTTGAATAATAAAAACATAAAAAACAGGTATCCCATTCCTAGGATAGATGAGTTATTGGATGTGCTACATGGTGTAGTGTAATTCACCAAAATTGACTTGTGCTTTGGATACCATCAAATCAAGATGAGGGAACATGACATACAGAAGACAAATTTTAGATGCTATAACATCCCCACTATAATCCTCATCTTAATTAATGATTATGTAGATATAATGAGGGGCTACAAACAAAGCGATGTAATATGTGAATTGTATTTCCTTGTTTTATTAATAAATGTGATTCCAGTTGCTAAGGGGACATGGACAAGAGATGGGGGGTGAATTAATCCACAAGAGGGGGGAGTGTCTAGGATAATGGCCAAGAGGGGCCCAAGGGGAAGATTAACCATGTATATTGATTTAACCCATTTTCATAAAAAATTTATTTGTATATGAACCTTTCCATTTCTGATTGAGTCTTCCCAAAGCCAATCATTGAATACATTTAAGAGGGTGGGTGTGAGTGGTCACATCCCAAAGTTATTGGGCACATGGGAGTTGAGTATAATAAGCTTGGGGAAGAGTGTGAGTCAAGAAATACAAGCCACAAAGAGGAAATTTGTATGGGTTGGGGACAAAATATTTCACAAGGAGTTTTTGGTGCATGAGAGGAAGAGTGTGAGTCAAGAAAGGAAATCCAAGGAGAGAAAATTATAATGGGTTGGGGGCAACTAATTTTACAGGGATTTTTTGGTGCATGAGAGGAAGAGGGGAGCAATAAATAGAGCTTGAAGTTGATGCATCCATGGAGGGTGAATTATAGAGAAAGATGGAATGTAATTGGAAAGAATTGGAGCTAGAAAACTGAAGAGACAGGTTGTCAGGCCTTAAGAGTGAACTCCTGTGTGAGTTGCACTAAAACAATAAGTGTTTGTTGTTGGTTTGTTGATAGTTTTCCTAGCATCAATTTCCCTTGAGTTCCCGGCGGAGAGATTTCTACCCACTTTCTCCAAAAAGACCCTGATAAACAACTGGGATGCTCGAGGGAATGAGATCAGTGAAGGGGTACATTCCCTAGGTTGGACAGGTCAAAAGAAAGAGATCTGGTGGAAAATCAGGATAGTTGTAGGAAAATATCAGTTGGGTTGAGAGTTTATGAGCTATGAGTGGACTATGTGAGACCACCCTCTTTTTTGGATTGCTAGCATCAGCTCGAGGGTGACTGGTTGTTGATATTTGGAACAATCAATCTATGGTTGGGTGGAATGTTCATCCCAAGAAGTTGGTTTCACAATTGTTGTGAAAAGATAAGTGTCGTATCTTGTTGTTATGTTAAATTATGTATTTAATTGTTGTGCATGAACTCTATCTATTTGGAAGCGATTTATATGTTGTTGTAATGAGTTGTTTAGTTGCATTTCATGTTGGTTATTATCATGTTGTAGATGCATCTATTTTATGGTTGTAGAAAATAGCTAAATCTGTTTTTAATTTGTAGTTATAAGCTACATGAAATCAACTAACTGTAAATGAATTAATTTAGTTCACATAAATTTCATTTTTTAAAAGTATTATGCACCATAATGTCACTCAAATGGGCTAAGGGATGTTACATTATGGTATCATAACTTTTGGTTCAAACATCAGAATTGTATGGGCCAAGATGACTGTGAATTTGTTAAATTTGTTGTTGCAGATTTTGTCTGTGACCGATTTTGGCGAAGAATAGATATTTTAGAGAGAAATACCCAATTTCCGTGAGATAAATATGAGTTTTAATGATTTCAAACAGTTTCAGAGGGTTAATAGAGTAGAGTGGTGAAGTTGCAGATCAAAATTCAACCTGGAATGGTAAAAAAATTGAATTTTAATGGTCGCCTATAGAGTTACAGGCAGTTTGGAGAATCGACGACTGAGATCATGTTTGATCTCATGATTACGACTGAGATTCATTGTGATAAATTTAAAAATTCCTAAGGATTCGACCATTTGAAAGGTTGATGGGATCAACGACCAAGATTAAATCCGGGGTTGTGAAAGAGATCTAATCCTTCTGGGCTTCGGGACTTTGGAGGTTTGGGACACTGGGATGTTAGAACTTCACAACATTCAAATCTTGTTGAAGGAAACCTGTTGACATGGTTACCAAGGAGTTTGACCGAAAACTGGTGGTTTCTTATCCGTTATCATGGGATTCACCTTATCGTTAAACCCTGACCAATTTTTCAATTGCAAAGTGACGTGGGCCATAGATATAAGGATCATTAGAATCCTTCCTAACCGTTGGATATATTCTATGGTCAAATTCAGCGTTGACCCACTCCGGGAGTAAAAAGGTGTTAAATGGTTGGAATCCCTGAATGACGAAGTTGCAAAGTAACATGGGCCATAGATCTAATGGTCCTTCTAGACCCTTCTCAACCATTAGATTGAGCATATTGGAAGGATAGAGTAAGTGGTACCATCAACCGACAACAAGAAATCATCCTTTCTTTATGACCTATTCGATAGGTAAACCTTCAGGACTTAAATGGGTTAAGAACAAGAAAGGTCACGAAGTCGCGAAATATCGGAGCCACGAAATTATGCCAACCATCAGATCGAGGGGAGAAATTTGGAAGAAATGTGGACCATAGGTCAAGGATCCGTTTGGATATTTTCTCAATCATTTGATCTACTAGTGAAAGGATATTGTAAACACTTCAGCAAAGTCTTACTATGGGAAACATAAGGTACAAGGGGTAATAATATCTCGAAGGATGAATGTCAGAATACTTGGTGAGGAATTTTAGAACTTCAGAACTCCATGACTCCAGGAGATTTTACATGTTGGAGCATAAGCCAAACACCGAAGCGTCGAAGGACAGAATATGTGGTGGGAGTTATAGAAATTTGGAACTTCAAAAATATGGGAATCCAGGAGATGCAACGATATAGGAATATGCATTAAGTGTCGAAGTGTTGAAGCGTCGAGGGTCGGAGTATGTGGCGAGGAATTCTGGAACTTCGAAACTCTGGAACTTTGAGACTACGAGAGATTCGAGGGTATAAGAGGATGTGTTAAACGTCGAAGCACCAAAATGTCTATAGTTGAGGTTTCCAACTTGAATAGATTGTGAAGTAAAGAACAACCCCAACTTCCCATCACAACTAATTATTAAGCTAGAGTCATTGATAATCAAGGCTTGGAGGTGACCAATATTCGTCGGATTTGTGGGAAGTGGAGATCAAAGCATCCATCAAGGACATAGATCAATGGAGGAGAGTGAAAGCACATTTGAAGTTATAAGGGCATTAATTATCAGGAGGTCATGCTATTTTATTAGGATCATCAGATAGATTGGCTACGTGTCGGCATAGGATATACACATGCAATGAGGAAGGAGTTAACGAGTGGTCATATTGGAACGTGTGGATTGTAGATCTCGATTATTTATTAAGTCGTGACCTTTGATGAAAACACTTGAGGAGTACGAATTTAGTGTAGGACCCTTTCCAAGTCTAAACCTTGTGTTAGGCACAGATAAATCTCAACCATCAGATCAAAGGGAGGATAGAATATCCACCATAGATTCCAGAGTGGAAAGAGTCCTTCGGACTTTATAACTTTGAGGAAGTTTGTAGTCATGTACGAGAATATAGAAGGGGTCGAAGGCCTGGTACTTGTGAGAAATGAGAGATATTCCTTGCAACATGCAACCACATCATCGTCAGGGGATGACGACCCAGGTCACAACTGTGCCATTTCAAATGGAATAAGAGAAGCGAGACTACGTGGATGCTATGTGGAAAATGGGATGGCCATTGTCCAAAGACGCCCCGAAAAACTTAGGAGGGCTATGAATTACAAACTAGAGACCAATTTTGGGCAAAGTTTCAGCCATTGGGAAGTTGTTTCAGGGAGGAATGCATCAAGCAAATTAAAATTTGAATTGGTGCAATACGTCCTTCATAAATGGATGAAGAAATAACATGTATTCTATATGGTGAAATGTTTTGTGATGTGCATATTTCTAAAAATAATTATTTTATACACATCTCTTGCAGAATTAGAGGTACAAAAAAAAAAATTTAGTTCTTATATGAGGACCAAAGTCATGGAAGATGCTCAAGGATATTACAACCATGAGGAAGAGATTAGAGGTATGCATATCAACATGGGGAATGCTGAGACAGATTCAAATGGAATAAGAGATAAGATATAGTTTGTCACTATGAGAAGTCTGCATAGGGAATTGCAGAGCTACAAGGGTGATAATGAAAGGATTATGAAGGCTTAGGAAGAGATACTTCAGAGCTTGAACATGTTGCATAAGAAAGTTAACAAATATTATGGAACCAAGTAAGCAACTAGTGCTAGACAAGTATCATTATCTAGATCCCATGGTAAAAGGGATGATCATGGAAATGATAGGAAGTCAAGAAGCATGAGCAGGCACCATCATTCGCCAAGGAAGTCCACTAGAAGAACTTTTGTAATATCAAGGCCAAGGAGAATACCAAGTTTGTCTCATGTTCAAATCCAAAGAAGAAGGCATGAGGCAAACATCCTGCAAGGTGAACTCAAGAAACTAAAGAAACCTACTCTCAATGGTGATCAAAGGAATGGAGAAGAGGCAGATGCCTGGCTGCAAGATACCAAATATAATAAATACGCAGAACAGAAATAAAAATGCTAGAAATGGAAAAATAACAGTAATATATCCAGCATAATCTCCACAATAACACAGAAATGATATAAGAACAACAACAGAAATAAAACTTTGATTCAAAAATCAATGTTCACAGTTCTCTTCGAGGGGGCAACCTCCAATTGAGAAGTTCTCTGTTACAATAATATCCAAGCTAGGGTTTTCATACCCTCGACCCTTATTTATACTAAATATGTCTATCAAGAGAAGCATCTAGAGGAAGATCCTTCTAGAAGTAGAAGCTTCT
>JZKD02S2352653.1:114564-148141 GCA_000966675.3 Picea glauca | reverse complement strand
GAAGGGGAAAGGATGGAGAGTTAAAATCTCTCTTGATATTGGAGGATTGTATCTTACTCTTGGATTTTTATCCCTCCCTTTACATTTGGAATATGTAGCTACCTTTGGAAGTCATTACTTCCCTTGAACAATGACTATTGATTATTTCCAAATATATTGTGCATGGTATATTGTGGTGTATTGGTGTAACTCTTATACTTGATACTGATTCACCCCCCTCTTAGTATCAACACATACCTGCAATTTTTTTACAGTTTTGAAGAAAGCATAATGCAAAACTCCATTTTGAGCAGCTAAAATTATGAAACCACATCTTCGAGTCCTAGCCAACTACGTTGGGGACCTTGATAAAAGAATGGATCATTCCTTGGGTTAGCCTTGATAAATGGATAACACATCCCTTGGATTATCCCTGATAAACGAGTGGTTCCTTCCTTGGGTCAGCGAGTTGAGAAGAACATGAGATTTTGGTTGGAGCTGCTATTGGAGTTGTCGAAATTGCAGAATTTTGTTTCTAAGTATTGTGATGTAAATTTGCATATATGTATATCAGCATAGAGTGCACTGAGGATGGTGCAAAATTGTAGAGGATGGGAATTGTAAAATCCCCACTATAATCCCCAGTTTAATGAACACTTATGTAGATATAATGAGTGGTTGTGGCCAAAGCAATGTAATATGCAAATTGTATTTCCTTTTGTTTTATTAATAAAATGTGATGTCAGATACTATGAAGACATGGACATGAGATGGGGGATGAATTAATCCATAAGAGGGGGGAGTGTCTAGGATAATGACCAAGAGGGGCCCAAGGGGGAAATTACCCATGTATATTGATTTAACCCATTTTCCTAAATTTTCTATTTGTATATGAACCTTCCCATTTATGATTGAGTGTTCTCAAATCCAATCATTGAATACATTTAAGAGGGTGGGTGTGAGTGGTCACATCCCAAAGTTATTGGACACATGGGGGTTGAGTACAATTAGATTGGGGAAGAGTGTGAGTCAAGAAAGTCAAGCCAAGGAGAGGAAATTAGTATGGGTTGGGGACAACAGATTTTACAAGGATTTTTTGTTGCATGAGAGGAAGAGTGTGAGTCAAGAAAGGCAAGCCAAGGAGAGGAAATTTGTATGGGTTGGGGGAAAATAGATTTTACAGGGAGTTTTTGGTACATGAGAGGAAGAGTGTGAGTCAATAAAGGTAAGCCAAGGAGATGAAATTCGTATGGGTTGGGGACAACATATTTTACAGGGAGTTTTTGGTGCATGAGAGGAAGAGGGGAGAAAGAAACAGAGCTTGAAGCTGATGCATCCATGGAGGGAGAATTCTAGATAAATATGGATCATAATTGGAGAAAATTGGAGCTATAAAACTGAAGAGCCAGGTTATCATTCCTAAAGAGTGAACTATGTGTGAGTTTCACTAAAACACCAAGTGCTTGTTGGTTTGATGATAGTTTTCCTAGCAGCAATTTCCCTTGAGTTCCCAGTTGAGAGATTCCTAGATTCTTGCACCAGAGAGACCCTAATAAATGAATGGGTTGCCCAAGGGACCGAGATCAGTGAAGGGGTACATTCCTTGGGTTGGACAAGTCAAGAGGAAGAGAGCTGGTGGAAAATTGGGATAGTTGTAGGAAAACATTAGCTGGGTTGAGAGTTTATGAGTTGTGAGTGGAATATGTGATACCACCCTCTTTTGTGGATTGCTAGCCTCACCCCAAGGGTGTTCGGCTACTGAGATTTGGAAAATTCAGTCTATGGTTGGGTGGAACATCTGTCCCAAGAAGTTGATTGGACAACTGTTGTGAAAAGATAAGTGGCTTATCTAGTTGTTTTGTTAAATTATGTATTTAATTTTTGTGCATGAAATCTATGTATTTGGAAGTGATTTATATGTTATTGTAATGAGTTTTTTAGATGCATTTCATGTTGGTTATTATCATGTTGTATATGCATCTATTTTATGGTTTTATAAAATAGTTAAATATGTTTTTAATTCATAGTTGTAAGCTACAAAAAATCAGCTAATTGTAAATGAATTAATTTAGTTAGCAGAAATTTCATTTTTAAGAGTATTCCACACCGTAATGTCACTAATATGGGTTGGGGTATGTTACAGATTCCATTATGGGAATTATGAGTTCCTTTTCATGCCTTTTGTATTGAACAATGCACAAACCACCTTCCAATCCTACATGAACCATGTGTTTAACAAACAATTGAGGAAGTTCCTACTTGTCTTCTTTGATGACTTGATAATTTATAGTAGGACATGGGATGATCACCTCAAACATGTGGATGAGTTCTTGAGCATCATGAAAAAACATTCAATATATTCCAAATAATAAAAATGTGAAATTGGGATGACTGAGGTTCTCTATTTGGGGCACATTATTGGAGCAAAAGGTGTATAGGTTCACAAAGAAAAAATCTAAGCAATCATTGATTGGCCCACACCCAAAATGCTTACAGATCTCAAGGGATTTCTTGGTAGTTACAGTTACTACATGAGGTTTGTTAAGGGATTCTCCCATTTATGCACACCTTTAATTGATTTTACCAAGAGGGGTGCATTTAAGTGGAGTGATGAGGCACAATTGAAATTTGACAAAATGAAGAAGGTGATGAGCACTTGTCTCGTATTTTCCTTGCCAGATTTTTCTCAACCATTCATTTTGGAGTGCAATGCATCAGGTGCATGTATTGGAGTTGTTCTCATGAAAAATAGGAATCTCATTTCCTATGAGAGCCACAAACTAAGAGGGACGAAGTTGTTGTACATTGTTTATGATAAGGAAATGTTAGCCATAATGCACAGATTGGCTAAAGTTCAGGAAATATCTAGTGAAATCGTAATTTATGGTTAGGACAGATCACAATAGCCTCAAGTATTTTCTAGAGTAGAAGGACCTTAATGAGAGACAACAAAAATGGGTGAGTAAGATTCAGGATTATAACTTTGACATATAATATTTCAAGGGAAAAAACAATGTTTTAGTGGATTCCTTGTGTAAGAGACCCTCAGCCTACTCCATGCCAGAGATATCAGTTGATTGGAAGTCTCATTTATTGGTAGAGTACTCCAAAAATAAATTTGTATGTGAGTTGGTGGATGGACAGTTACATGATAACAGGTTCAATATTTTAGATGACATCATATATTATAAGGAGAGATTCTATTTGGTTATGTAAATGTGTTGAACCTGCACATAATAGATCTAGCTAAAAAATGCTACACACATTTGTAGAGAGAATAGAAGAGAGAAGAAGAAAGAGAGAAAGAATGAAAGAATTCTCATTAACCGTTGTGAATAATAAATAATTTACACATGATATACTCTGTATAACTCAATGAGTTCAAGTTGAGGTGAACCAAGTCACCATAGTGATGGTCTAGAGTGATATAGACACACACCGACAGTTACAGGACTGAACTGCCACCTATTCTAGTCTCTCAGGCAATTACGGGAGTGAACTTCCACCTAGTTGAGTTAACTAGTCAACTAGTCTTCAGTTAACTAACTGAACAAAGAGTAGTGAGGAGTTAACTTAGGGAATCATGGATAATGCACCACTCTAGTGATGATACCAAGTCAAGGTCGAATTAGCATGGTGATGATCCCAATGCAACATCTAAACTCAACTCAACTAGTCAAACTGAAGTGTCAACTGAAAGAGAATATTCTCCAGGTGGAATATTCTATCCTAAAATATAAGAGACTGGATAATGACTAATCATGACTAATAAACAAACAAAAACCTTAGGAAAAATAAATCGTAGGTTTGTGTGAAGTAACTCCAACACCCCCCCTGAACATCACTATGGTGAAAATAAAGATTGGGTCCCGGCAACGAGGCCATTTTAGGTACCCAAGTACAAAATATACACTGAAAATAAAGTGAGGAAAGAGGGAAAACCTCATGGGAAACCCCCCCCCCCACACCTCAAGGTACAATGTATGTAAAAAGAAGAACTACAGTTGCTAGGCAACTGTGTCCTTCACTCCAAGATGACCTCGCAGAGAATGGAATTTCTGCTCAATGAAGGTCTGGTGAAAATGTCTGTCATCTGTTCTGCTGAAGGATATAACTGTAAGTCGATGATCCCCTCATGTACTAAGTCTCAGATGTAGTTCATGTGGATCTCGATGTGCTTTATATGTTGCCTCTGAACTGGATCTCTGCAGAACTTCAGAGTGCTCTAGTTGTCACACCAGATGACGATCGACCGATGAAACTAAATGCCCAACTTAGTGAGAATATTTTGTAGCCACATAGCCTGAATGGTTATGTTAACTACCCCTCTGTACTTTGCCTCGACTGAAGATAGAGAAATGTTAGCTTTCTTCTTTCTCGACAAACAGATAGGCCTAGAACCAAGACTGAGTGAGTAACCAGATGTGGACTTTCGATCAATGCTATTTCCAGCCCAGTTAGAATCAATAAACCCAATGAGATCTAATGTAGATTCTATTGCATAATGAATCCAAAAGGTGATGGTGCCTTGTATGTATCAAAGGATACGCTTTGTAGCTTTCCAATGTAGTTCATGCGGCTCTTACATGAACCTGGAAACTGTGCCAACTGCATATGAGAGGTCTGGTCTGGAGTGTGTGAGATACAACAAGGTCCCCACTAGTTGCCTGTATAGTGTGTTGTCAACCAGCGGAGTCTCCCCGCAATCCTCAAGTTTGACTCCTGATAGAAAAGGAGTCGGATCAGACTTGCAGCATGTCATGTGAAATCTCTCAAGGAGATCTTGTGCATACTTGGCTTGAGAAAGTTTGATGTCTGATGCATCTTGACTGATCTCAAGTCCAAGGAAGAAGTGTAGCGGACCCATTTATTTCATAAAAAACCTGCCATGTAGAATCCTCTTGACTGCAGCAATCGTTGAAGTCAAGCACCCAGTGATCAGCAAATCATTGACATACATAACTAAAAGTAGAAGTGAATCAGTCATCCTGAGCATGTATACATTCGGGTCTGATTTACAATGTACAAAGTTTTGTGACAACAAGTAGGAGTCCATCTTGGCATACCAGGCCCTCAGAGTCTGCTTGAGGCCATAAAGTGACTTCTTCAGTCAACAGACCAAAGATGAGTCCTGCATAAATCCCTAGGGTTGCTCCATGTAGATCTCCTCAGAGAGATCACCATGAAGAAATGTATTCTTCACACCCATCTGATGGACTTCCCATCCCTTGGTTGCCGCAATGGAAAGGGCCAATTGAATGGAATCCATATTTGCTACTGGAGCTAAGGTCTCATCATAGTCAATACTGTGAACCTGTTGAAATCCTTTGGCGACAAGCCTGGCTTTGTATCTGTTGATCCATCCATCTACTTGGCTCTTGGTCCTGTAGACCCATCTACATATGACAAGTTTCCTCCCAAAAGGAAGGGGAACCAGATCCCAAGTCTGGTTCTCGAGGAGGGAGTTGTACTCCTCTTGCATAGTGGATTCCCAAAAGGGATTTCCAGCAACCTCGCCATAAGATTGTGGATCTGAAGACTGAACCAAGAAAAGAATCCTGGAAGGAAATGGTTCAGTGGCAGTGAGTGAAATAGGAGGCTCCTCGAAATCAGATTGAGTCCTCCTAGTATCGGATGGATCACCTACGAGATCCCCTGCATCCTGAAGAGTAGTTTGTGCCCACTTGGTCCTCTTCTCTAGCTCTACAAATGCATCTGGATTCTCTAACTCTACATCTAATTGTACTGACTCTAAATCTGAGTTTGAATCCTCTGAGTCATCTGAATCAGAACTCTCATTTGAAGAAGATTTGGCATGTGCATGCTCATCATCTCGGACAGGTGGAAGAGTAAAGGTGTCTGCATGCGGCCGCTGAGGTACATGAGAGACACTTTCCTCAAATTGGACACTATGCTCAATGATGAGATGGTCTGAGGAAATATCAATAAGCCAATATCCCTTCACACCGTTAGGGTATCCAACAAAAATGCACTCAGTTCTCTGTGGATCAAGTGCCTTTCTCTTTTTAGAGGGAATCCTGGCCCATGCACGTGAACCAAAAATATGAAAGTGGGTCACTTCTAGTTTGAGGTTTCTACAAGCCTCGTAGAGGGTCTTATCCTTGACAGATCTATGGGGATATCTGTTTTGGATGCATGTTGCACAGTTAAGTTCTTCGGCCCATAGTCTCTATGGTAGTGACTTTGCATGCAACATGCGAGATGCCATCTCCTTTAGAGATCGGTTTTTCTGCTTAGCAACTCCAT
The DNA here is from genome assembly GCA_000966675.3 of Picea glauca. Lineage (NCBI taxonomy): Eukaryota > Viridiplantae > Streptophyta > Pinopsida > Pinales > Pinaceae > Picea > Picea glauca. The sequence continues at coordinate 141,895 of JZKD02S2352653.1, read as the reverse complement.
TTTTTTGTGGAGTGTAGGGAACTGTATGCTACAACTGAATCCCTTCCTAATGGAAAATATTTTGGATCTCATGATTCATATACTCTCCCCCGTTATCAGTTCAGAGGACTTTGATCTTCTTTTTGGACTGTTGAAAGACCTCTGATTTTTGCCTGAAAAAGTAGATCCATGTAAGACATGAGAAATCATCAACAAAAATGAGAACAAACCTCGCTTTGTTGATCGATGGATGAAAAAAAGGACCCATGAGGTCACTTTGGATCAGATCTAAAGGTACAGAAGCTCATTGAGACTTTCCCTTGTCAAATTTCTCTTGAGGGTGTTTTCTGAGAACACGTCCCTCACATACTCCCTTGGAGAAATGGATGTCTGGTAGACCATCAAATAATTTGTTCTTGCTAAGATGTTGCATGTATCTAAAATTCAAATGTCCAAACCTTTTGTGCCATATCCTACTACTTTCATCAGCATGAGTAAGCAGTAAAGTAGAATTAGGTTCAATGAATTCAGAAAATGTATACAATCTAGACTAATGATTTACCTCACCGGTAGCAACCCTGGAGTTGGCTTGCATGTCGTAGATGTCCATGGAATTTGGTGTGAATATGAATTTCTTTCCAGTGTCAGAATTCGTCATTTGATACACAGAGAGAAGGTTGACAGAAAGCTTGGGAACATGCAGGATGTTCTCGAAGCTTCTGTTGGTGAGTTCAATCCTTCCTTTTCCGGTGACTTCGACATAAGAGTTGTCCCCCATCAGAATATGATGAAATTTGCATGCATACAATGAATAATATGCTTCTTTGAGGCATCCATGTGATGTGATGCTCCTAAATCTACGATCCAAGCATCGAGAGAGGAGTTGATGGCAATCAAGGCATGGCTAGAATTGCCTTTCTTGGAATTCGGATATTCTAGCTTCTTTTTCTTGGAACCCTTAGGGATGCGATATCCAAGGTTGTTTTTATAAAGTATTTGAGACATCAGATATATTTTTTTTTGCATGCATGCAGATTCTGAATGGAATCCTTTGTGACAGTATGTGCATTTCTCTCCTTTTCTTCCCTTTTCTCCTTTGGATCCGGAGGCATCGGTGAAGGGTTTTGTGTACCCTTCCTTCTTTGTATGTGCATGAGATTTCCACTTATATTTATATTTATATTTATGATATTTGTGGCTGCCATCATGCATAGTGAGTGCATGCGCCCTTGGGCCTTTTATTGTGCCCATGTTGATGAGCTTGGTTTGCTCTTGTGTCAAGGATTCGATAAATTCCTCAAGAGAAGGCATCTTCCAGGTGGCTCCAGAGGAGAATATGATAGTATGGAATGTGGATACGAATACAGAGAATTCAAGACCAATCTTGGAGAGAATGGTAAGAACCATTTGTTTCTCCTCCGTCGATTTATCAACTCTGCAAGCTTTGAGTTACGACAGTGAATCCTTGAATTTTGTAAAGAAATCTTGGATATTGTCGAATCTTTTTGGATCCAATGTGAGAAGATATACCTCCAGCATGTGTCCCCTCATCTCATCCTTTTTTCCAAATATCCCTTCCAATATTTTCCAGGCTTCATTGGGAGTCTTACAGGAATATATGTGAAAAAGGAGATCGGGAGAGATAAGAATGCAAATTGTTCCAAGTGCCTCATCCATGCGATTTAAGTACTTGGATTTTTCTATGGATGATGTTGCCTTTGTATATGTATTCATGGTTAACCTATACAACCGTATGGATCAAATATGTATGGCTATTTTCTCTTTCTATGCAAAATAGTTGTAAGGTGTAAGAATGAATTCTTTTTGGAATTCCATCTTTCCATTGTCTTCAATCTTTTGTACCTGCAAAAAAAATTGGTGTAGCTTTTGCTTAGAAGTCCATCGGCTTTGATACCATGTAAATGTGTTGAACCTACACAGAATAGATCTATATAAACAATGATACACACATTTTCATAGAGAATAGAAGAAAGAAGAAGAAAGAGAGAAAGAATGAAAGAATTCTCATTAACCATTGTGAATAATGAATAATTTACACATGATCTACTCTGTATAACTCAATGAATTCGACTTGAGGTGAAAAAAGTCGTCATAGTGGTGGTCTAGAGTGATCTGGATAGACACCAACAATTACGGGAGTGAATTGTCACCTATTCTAGTCTCTTAGGCAATTACGAGAGTGAACTGCCACCTAGTTGAGTTAACTAGTCAACTAGTCTTCAGTTAACTGACTGAACAAAGAATAGTGAGGAGTTAACTCGGGGAGTCAAGGATAATGCACCACTCTAGTGATGATACCAAGGCAAGTTCGAATTATCATGGTGATAATCCCAATGTTGCATGGTGATGATCCCAATGCAACATCTAAACTCAACTTATCTAGTCAAACTGAAAGAGAATATTCTCTAGGTGGAATATTCTCTCCTAAAATATAGGAGACTGGATAATGTCTAATTATGACTAATAAACAAATAAAAACCTTAGAAAAAAGAAATCCTAGGTGTGTGTGAAGTAAATCCAACAGGTTCTTCAATTTTTTTTCAAGAAAAGGGTGATTCGTGCATTTCATGATTCATCATTAGTAGGACATCAAGGATAGCTTAAAGCATATAGACAAATAAGAGAAAGGTTTTATTGGAATGGTATTAAGGGATATGTCATGCACCAAATCAAGGATTATAACACTTTGAGACATAACAAAGATGAGCACACTCACCCAACAGTTCTATTTCATCCTCTTCCCATTTGAGAGCATGAGTGGGAAAGTGTATCTATGGATTTAATTTTAGGGATACCCAAGGCATAGGGTAAGGATTGAATGTTGTGGTAGCAGATCGTTTGACCAAGTTTTCTCACATTTTCTCCATCTCCATGGACTTTATCACATCTCAAGTGGCATATATGTTTTTCAGAGAATTTTTCATGTTGCATGGGTTACCCAAAATGATTGTGAGTGACAGGGATAGTATATTTATGAACATCTTTTGGAAGAATCTATTTCAGCTAGTGGGTACATAATTAACCCCCAGCACTAGCTACCATCCACAAACAGATGGATAAACAGAGATAGTAAACAAGTGGGTGGAAAGATACCTCTGAAACTATGTGACAGGGCAACAAAAAGTGTGGGACAAGTGGCTATATTTGGGTGAATACTGCTACAACACCACTTACCACATGTCTATTGGTATGTCTCCTTTCAAAGATTTATATAGTTATGATCCCATCACTTTTATTGAGATTGTGTTTGGAGATACCAGAGATCCTATGGATAAGGAGTGGATACAGGAAATCCAAGACATTCTGAAAGAAATCAAAGATCATTTGCAAAGGGCTCAAAACCAACAAAATTTATATGCAGACATGCACAGAGTGGAGCGTACTTTTGAGGTAGGGTATTTGGTCTATTTGAGGCTACAACCATACAAACATGAATACATTAAAAAAAATGACACTGAGAATCTCAAACCACGCTTCTATGGGCCTTACATGGTGAAAAGGAAGGTTGGGGAAGTTGCATATGAATTATAGCTACCAGAGGGAAGAAAAATCCATAATGTCCTCTATGTATCATGACTAGAAAGGGAATTGGGGTAGCATGTTGTCGCTAACAAAGAGATACCTCCAGTATATGAATAAGGAAACATAATTTTGATTCTAGAGGAGGTTTTGGAGGTAATGGAGAAACAACTAAGGAACATAGATATCAAGGAATACTTAATCAAATGGAAAACATTTCCTATAGAGGATGCCACTTGGGAGAGAGAACAAGTTCTACAGTAGACCAATTCAGGATTGCTTGTGGGAAAGGAATTTCTAGCAAGGAATATTGTAATATCCCCCTCTTCTTGACAAGGATATTGAAAGAATTAGTAGTCTAGTCACCCCTCTAGACTATAGTCTCATGGGGAAAAGGGGACTAAGAGGCGCAAAAGTGGTCACTAAAGAGTAAAAGGTTATATTATTAAAGTGAATTTGGTAAAAAATAGTTAGAAAGGTTAATTTACTTAGGGGAGGAAATAAATTAATACTTTAGAAGTCAAATGAAAATTAGAATATGGAGGTATAAAAGAGAGAGGAGGGCACCTCACTCCTCATTCATGACATTTTTCACTTAGCATATTTGAGCTCTACAACTCGAACGTTTTAAGGGTTTTGAGTAAACAAACCCTAGATATCATCATGGAAGTGAAATATTCCTATGTTTCCGATCCAAGCTTGGCCAAGGTGGTGAAATATTCCACCCTCACCATTCTACTAAGTTTCAGATTCATCTTAGGAGGTATTGTGAATACAGGGCGTAGGTTTGGGGGGTTTTCTGTAGACTGGGTGCATTGTTGGAGAAAGGAGGTAGATATAAAGAAAAACCCTTTCTAGAAGGATTTTTCCATCACCATAGTGCCTTATATCATCATTTTGTATGGGGTTTTCTCTCCATATTGATTTACTATTGCATTGGGACGAAGTTTTTGAAGGGGGGTGCATTGTCACTTGTAGATCCAGTCATTTGGTGGGTTATATCACTCATAAAATCTGAATAATCTCACTCTATGTGTTCCCCATCACCAAATATATATATCTATAGCCTTATTTCAGTGTTTGGATGGAATAACATAAGAATCCAAAATTCTTCGAGGTTTCCTAGCTAGGAGGTGTGCAACTCAGCCAGATATGGGTGCCAGTATTTAGAAGGGAAATAAATTTATCTTGTTCAAACTTGCATGCTGCTATTGGAAGGCTATGAGGACTCACAACTACCATTATTTGTATCTAGAAGGCATATTTAGTCTCAACTTCTATATTTCTTCTTATTATTCAAGATCTGTATATCTCTTGTATGGAGGACAACTTATTAAATAAATAAAGGTTGGATATGAAGTTTTTTGGTTATTCTCTTGTGTTCTCTCTCTTGTATCTTGTTATTTCCATCTATTGTTGTGCCATGTCCATAATTTATATGCTATAAAACACAACAAAACATCTTCATCGCAACCTTGAGAAGCAACTTTCAAAATATTCAAACACACAGTTCAAGCAACTCAAAATCAAACCATTAGGTTCCTAGCAAATCTGCTTGGGAAGATTACATAGACAATAGAACGAAGCATGCCATGAAGTTTGAATATATTATCCATGAAAAATTGGGCCACTATGGATGTGGTGAAGGAATGTTTCAAAGCACAGAAATGAGCATATTTGGAAAGACAATCAACTAACACCATGATGATTGTCTTGTTGTCGGATATAGGGAGGCCCATAAAGATATCCCACCAAATAGAAGGGAGAATTGGAAGAGGTTTTAGTGTGCCAAGGGATTTGACTGTTTCTCCTTTGTTGAATTGACATGCATCGCATTCAACCACAAAGGTTTAGACATCATGTTTCATACCATCCCTGTAAAAAGAATGTTTGACCCTTTCATAGGTTTTGGAAAACCCTGAATGCCCAACGGTGGGTGAAGCATGAATCTCAGGAAGCACCATATATTTAGGTTGTGACTATTGTCTTAGATAGAGACGTCCTTTGCAGTGAATCTCATTATTGTGCCAAGATTACCTTGGAGAGGTTGGAGAATTTGCTTGCAATTGTTGGATCATGCGAGATATTTTGGGATCTTACAACCATTCCTAACGAACAGTTTGGATCCAATCGGGTAAAACGAAGGAGAGGGAAAAGAGACACCCTTCATCTTCATATTTCTTGGAAAGAGAATCAAAAACCACATTTTATTCTCCCTTCTTGTAAATGATCTCATAATCATACCCAAATAGCTTGGTCATTGTTGTGCTACTTACATGTTTAGTATAATGCACTCATTAATTATCAATCTGGGATTCGTAATCAACAGAGTTACAAGACACCAGTAAGAAAGGTAATGTCTAATTTCATGAGTATAGAATTAAACTTGATTATGTATGCCGGAAAAAAATCAAAATAGCAAACTGCAATGCACTTTGGTTGTCTTTCACAGAAAGACTATCTATTCCATTATGGAACCTACAAGTATGAGATGAAATTGGTTTGATAGATCAACTATGATATCTGACCCAGAAAACTAACTATGCAATCCACACTTCTAAAAGGGAATCACACATCAATCATCAAAGCATAGCATGGGTAGTTCAATAGTTAATATGTTGGTTCTATTGTGGTTCACAATGAACTTCACTAGTTCTTATCTAAATAGTTTTGACTATTGCTGCCAACATCTATGATCACTCAAGGAAATCAAATTCATGAGAACAGAAACAAGGCATATGCAAAAACAGAGCAAATAAAGATCTCTAAGCAATTATATAATGGAAATCCTAGTCTAAGCTATACTTCTATCATCTAACAGAGTTAAAGCTTTAGCTAATTTACTTTTACACTACTGGAAAACAAATTCTAATGCTAATATACGAAGAGGCTGACCTTTGTTGGGTGGTGGGCCCTTGCCGCTTCAACAGGTCAACTATTGAAGTCTACAGGAGGCTTGTCTTCAACACACACATTACTCTCACTCACATTTCAAAACATAAACTCAAAACTGTCGTTAACAACTCAACTCATACTTAATCATAGATCATCATAATATGGAGATAAATGACATTATATTAATCTTTACTCAGAATATGTTCTTTGCTATCACACGCTGCTTCACATATTGGCAATATGCTAACTCTCCTACACTTCCACCATCCTTGCCACAGCTATTTAATAGTCTTAATCGTGAAACACAAGGAGGTGAAGTGATTTGCAAATCAATCAGTTGTTAAGTTCAATCATTTGGTTACATATTTAGCTTCATCCTCATGACACGAAGTGCATGAGGATGAGGCAATCAACAAATTATTCTTATCATAACTTTGCTAAAGCAAATAGACATCCACCAATTGGCTTAGGCGAGATCTGGAACTTAACTTAGTGCATTAGGCTCTTCCATATTAGTACCATATCATAACAGGCAGATGGTATCGGATCATGACAGTGCACAAAAGGTGGTACCGAATTATGAAAGTGCATGGCCATTAGTACCAGTCATAACAGTGTGTGGCTATTGGTACCAGATTGCAACAGGTAAGATTTTAGTACCGGATGCATTTGGTACCGGATTTGGACAGCAGCAGTCTTGGTGCACAGGTACCGGATGGCTGAGATGGTACAGGAAAGTTGGATATATAGAGTTCAAAGATTTATATATGACAAATCAAAGCATTAGTACACGAAATATTTAATTCCCTAACTCAATAAATCACAAAATGTATGAATTAACCATACTTTACCTTATGACCTTATTACTGGAAAATGGTAGCATTCTTTTCATTCACTCAAGCTTTAGGTAGGCCAAAAAGGTATAGGTGAAGAGTATAATAGGGTGATGGGGATGTCAATTTTGGGTCTCAACATTCCCCCATGCCAAAATCATTGCATGTCCTCATGCAACTGAAAACAACCCAAAATTTTTCAAAACTTGAGACTGTGTTCTTTTCTTTGGTGGATCAATGATGTTGATGGATGAAGCCTCTTCTTTCAATTCCCTTTTGATGACCCTAACATATTGAGGAAGTCGTAATGCCTTCTTGAGATTGTTAGAGGTCTCTTCATGGTTGTCTTGAATTTGTTGGTTGGTTTCTTTCAATTGTTCATTTTCCTTTTTGATATATCTGTCCAAGAGTTGGTATTCTTTTACTTCTTGCTGGAGTTCCTGATTTTGTTTTTGCAGTTCCCCAATCCTTTTCTTCATTTGTTCTTTTGTCAAGGTCTTTGTTGACTCCATCATTACTGGCTGGATGCATTCCCTTTCCTCGACTTCCTCCCTCATCCCACATAAAGTAATAGTGTCTTGCTCCTAGGTCAAACTAGGGATGTCATCTTGGATTGGTAAATCCTCAGAAGGGGAGGTAAGGTTGATTGGATCTTCCTGTGTATGAGGACTGACTATTGTGTTTCCCTTCTTTGCCATGTTCCTCGTAGTTCTTTTACAAGGAGGTACCAGACCCGGGATGCTCACAGGCTTCCTTTTCTTCTTTTCTAATTGTGAAATGGTGACAGGGGGTTGTGCCACAGACTGTTTACTTTTATTTTCTAAGCTATGCTTCCCTTTCTTCATCATTTTCTGATGGTTCTCTTTCTCAACTGCCACTGTTGAAGTCTCCTCTACTAAATTTTTTTTACCTTTTGATTCAGATCTTTTAGCAGTCTTGTTGACTATGGAAGAGGACCCTGCTTTTTCATGTTGGCTCACTACCCTAGATGATGGTGGATTTTTCTTATCCTTCTTTCTCTTTTTCTCTTGGGGTTCCTTACTTTTCTTTGGACCATGCTGAGTTTCCTCCACAGATTTGTTTTCTGTGGGAAGGTGTTGTGTGATAAGGGTTTTCCAACTAATCCTATGTTTCATAAGCTCATGTAAAAATAGCATTTTAATGAGACCTTGATGGTAAATGCTATTCTTCTTTGTTTTGGAGATGGATTTAACACCTCTTACCATTTTTTTCAAACTCATCCATATAAAATATGGGAAATTGATTTCAGGGACTCCTTCAAAATGAAATAGAAGCCTAAGATGATATATGAAGGTCACGGCATACCTGCCTTCACAGGTGACAAATCGTTGAAGACTGGTAATCATTGGATGGTATTCTTCTTTGATGTAGTTCCTAGGGATCCCCTTCTTCCARTCAKGGTGYTGATGATYTKCMTTCAAGAATTGTTGGCACATTTCTTTKTTAATTCCTACACCTTTGAAGTATTTGGMTCCTCKKYTAKGTAGTCCYRTAACCTCCCTTAAGGTTGCTTCATTAATTATCAGTTGTAGATTGYCTATATGTGCAATCTCTCCATCATAGCTCTGTATAAATTCCTGAGAAATCTTCTCGTGCCAGCCTGTAAATTTTTCCAGAAATGGTATCCACCCCAATCTAGCATATTTTTCTTGACATAATCGGTACTCCTCAGTTTCCCTATAAATTTGGAAAACCGGTTCGTGTCTAGTAACGACCATCATTATAAGTTGAGAAAAGGATCGGGTTGTAGCACAAGAGTTTAGTTAATTGATGAAGGGTTTGGTACCGGAAAGGAGTGGGCTCGGGACTGGAGAAAGCTCACGACAAGGGGGAATATGGTGATGTTGTTGGTAATGCAAATGGTAAGTTTAAGTAAGGATGTCATAAAAGTATGACCAAATGAGGCTTATCTGGATGGCTTCACCACCAGATAAGTCATTTAATTTCTACTCGTTACTGTAATGATGAGTATAAGACGTCGGGTGTTCAAGGCATCATTTAGGGATAGGTGATTGGACGTTCGGGTGGTGAATTTGATATTAGGTCATGGTTCATGATATAAGATAGGTTTGTGAATTTTCTTAAGGACGAAATATATTCGTGGCTTATCATTGATATGCATGCTTCATATTTTGATATGATTTTTTCCTTTAACCATGTTCAAGAGCTATGAGAGGATTAATTAGGTTTAGGTATATGGGTATGAGGGATAGGCACATGGGTTTAATACTAAGGTCATAAGATCTAGTATATATTTTCATACTTATTGTAGTTTTATGAGCATAGGAAAATAAATACCATGTTACCTTTTCTTTCACCTTTGTATGATCGATACCCATATAGCATGTGTGACTGCTTGTAAATTGTCAGAATTCATCCTTTTAGACTGAAGCTTCTTGAAAACTCGGTACGGGAATGTCCTGTACTTCTGATATTCTGTGCTTATCTTCTTTTGTATTTGGTTCTGCAAGATGATCATGTAAGTCTGGAAAAGAGTTCTAAAGGGGCTCTTTGACCTTCCCCCATGCTGAAGATGTTGTATATCTGTAGGCAAGAAGATTCAACATTTTATATCATAATGGAGAAAAGATGACAAGAGTAAAGGAAATCAATCAAATTTTATAAGTACAGCTTATCACTTATCATATGATCTCATGCCAAAAAAAATGAAATTGCCCTTCTTTTAATGGATTATTGACAGAGGTAGCATTCAGCAGTGAAACAAGGGAATACATATATGTTTGCATCTCATGCCAAAAATGGATTATTGACAGAGGTAGCATTTAGAAATGAAACAGGGGAATATATATGTTTTCCAAAAGAACAGATCCCACCTAACTTGCTTCAAAGATTTACTATCATTGGTTGTTATAGATAAATTTCACAATATAAGTAGATTAGACTCCCTAGTTAGGGCTGCACTCTTAAGAAGTTTTCTTCTTAGATAGTGTAGGCTTTAGATGTCAGACCGGTAAGTTGACTTAGGGTGATTCTCAAATGGACATTTGCTTGGAGTAATTATGTTTTTGATTCATCTGGAGTTTTGTATCTCATGAAAGCCAATAATGACCTTTACTCTTTTTGTTTTAGATGGAAAAAAGTGGATTTTTCAATCAGACAAGTATAGATGAGACATTTTTTTCAACCAGAACCCACTGCCAGCAAGCTTGTTCAGTACTCTGGTGGGGTAGTTGTGATAATTAGTGAGAGGTACCTTCCCCAGGTAGAATGCCCCATTGCCAATAGGCCTGTTCAGTACCCTGATGGGTTTGCCTAGTCATACCATAGACCGGTACCCGCTGCCAGCAGACCTGTTTAGTATCCCAGTGGGTTAGTCTCTTAAACCCTTTTTCCATCAGAGGCTTCTTGTCCATAGTCACCTATTTTGGATTGTATTAAAGAGTTCTTTGCACGGTGACAGGGGAGGCTCGTCTGAAAACCTTTTTACAGGGTGGGATGGTATTGGGTTGGAAGGCATATACTCTTCTTTTGTATGTATTTTAAAGATTTGTCTGAAGGAAAAATAAACTTTTATGCACATTATTTCTTTAAAGTGATCTAGATGTATAATTTTATCTGAAGTTGTCCATAAGAGAATGACCTAAAGTTTCCTTAGGGTATTGGTACATCCTCTTCCATAAAAATTTTGGTAGTGTGCCCATGGTAGAGAGTGTTCATATACTCATATGTTACTCTTTAATAAGATAATCCAATGAATACTATTGAAGTCTGGTTAGGGTGAGATAGTTGCTTATAGGTTAATATATTTTTTCCTTAAATCATGCTGAAATACTGGATAAAGGCAACTTCTAGTCTTTAAAGTGGATTATGGTTCTTTTAGAAATCATAGTTAAAGATTGTGTCCCTCTTTTTATTTTGTTTTTAAGCAACAGAACCAACATAAATTAAAATTCTTCTCAGCAACAGAACCAAAAGAAATTAAAATACTTCTTAGCAACAGAACCAAAAGAAATTATTGCTTCACAAGGGCTACCATTTGGTACTGCATTTGGCTTCATGGTTCCATCTTAAGTGGTTGTTGCATGGCTTTGTACTTCAGATTATAAGATTTTGAAATATGGTTTGTCGATTAGGTAATATGTCTTGATAGCACTGTAGAAGGATGGACTCTGGTACCGAACTAGTACCGGACCAAAACAGGATTTATGGTACCGAAGAAGAATAGAACATTGTTGATGCCTACAACTGATATTTAGCAAGTTCATGAAGGATCAAATAGATTATAAAAAAATTCTTACAAAAGAAAAAAAAAAAAAAAAANTTGAGAAAGTAAAACAAAAGGAGGTAAGAGTCTCTTGTTACCTTTAACTTATTAACAAAATTCGATCCAAACCTATGTACAAAAAGTTTCAAATAAACCATTCAATCAATGTGGGTTAGTAGGAGGATCTCCTTCCTTACTGATCATCTGCATGTCTGAATTCTGTAATATATGAGTCGCGAATTCTTCTTTTGACAGAGGTTTGTTGTAAACTCGCAATCGGTGACCATTCACAAGTAGTGGTGTCTTTTGTTCATCAATTGTCTTTATCTTGATTGAACCATTATCGTAGATAGTGTCAATTTCATAAGGTCCCATCCAACAGGTGGTTAACTTACCTTTGAAGTTCTTGAATCTGCTATCATACAATAGGGCCCAATCTCCTTGTCGAAATTTTTTCTTTTTGAGATACTTGTCATGCCATTTTGTTCTTTGTTCTTGAATGAGGGTAGTCCTTTGAACTGCTTCCTACCTGATTTCATCCAAATCATTGAGCTACAAGAGTCTTTGTTGTTGGGCTTCATCCAATTTCATGCCAACTTGTACTGCAGTCCTAAAGGTTTTGATCTGAAATTCTATGGGAAGAAGCACCTGCTTCCCATATACTAACTCATAAGGTGTATGTCTTGTTGTATTCTTCCAAGTGATTCTATAAGCCCATAAGGTTTCTAATAATCTGTCAGCCCAATCCTTATGGTGCAGTTGTACTGTTTTGGTAAGAATGGACTCAATAACTTTGTTGGTAGATTCTACTTGTCCATTTGCTTGTGGATGATAGGGTGTGGATTTCCTGTTTTTGATTTGGTACTGTTCTGTAATAGCTTTGATTATATGAGAGGTAAATTGAGTTCCATGATCAGTCACAATTTCTTGAGGTACACCAAATCTAGTAAAGATATCATTAAAAAGGAAATCTACCACCGATTGTTCACTTGCAGTCGGTAAAGCTTTTGCTTCAACCCCTTTAGTCACATAGTCAGTGCATACAAGTATACACTTTTTCTTTTTAGATGCAGGGTTAATGGGCCCTACAAAATATAATGCCCATTTCTCAAATGCTTCAATAACTACTTGGGCTTGAAGTGGCATTTGGTCTCGTGCAGTAGGCTTACCCATTCATTGACATTCATCACAATTGGATACATAGGTTTTAGCATCTCTGAAAATATGGGGCCAGTAATAACCTGATTGTAGAACTTTGTAAGCGGTCCTTTTGTCTGCGAAGTGTCCTCCACAAGGGCCATCATGGTAGGCTTGTAAAATATCATGAATTTCATCTTCCCTTACACATCTCCTGATCACCAAATCTGGTCATGTTTTGTAGAGGCAATCATCGTGCCACATGTAATTTGCACTTAGTTGAATTACTTTCTGTTTTTCTCTAGGAGACAATTTATGAGGCATCTTCCCTATCACAAGATAATTTGCGACATTTGCATACCATGGAGTGAATGTAGAAATAGAAAATAAATTTTCATCATGAAAGTTATCTTCTATTGGTGCATTATCTCCCAGATGAATCATTCTAGATAAGAAATCAGCCACAAGATTATCTTTAACAGGTCTATCAATATTGTTGATATTAAACTCTTGTAATAATAAGATTCATTGTGTAACTCTAGGATTTGTTATAGGTTTGTTCATTAAGAATCGGATGGTTGAATGATCAGTGTGTACAAAAGCTTGATATCCTGTAATATAGTGTCTAAATTTATTGATAGCATGGACTACAGCTAGCAATTCTTTTTCTGTGACCATATAATTAACTTCAGCTGGAGACAGATTTTTACTGATGAAGTAAATAACATAGGGAACTTGATTTTCTCTTTGTCCAAGGACTGCCCCAAGGGCTATGTCTGAGGCATCAGTACAAATATGAAAAGGAAGGGACCAATTTGGTCCTCTTAATACAGGGGTAGTTGAAAATTTCTGTTTTAGAATTTCAAAAGATATTTGGCATTCATCATCCCACTTAAATTCAACTTCTTTAGATAATAATTTGAATAAAGGGGTAGCTAGGCTTGTAAAATTCAGAATGAATCTTCTATAGTATCCAGCATGTCCTAAAAAGCTACGGACTTCCTTTTGTGAGGAAGGTATTCTGATTTGTGTGATGATATAAATTTTTGTCGGATCAATTCTCATGCCAGAACGGGAAATGTGATGTCCCAAAACAATACCTTCAGTGAGCATCATTTTTTATTCTTCATTACTTAAGGAAATATTAGTTTCCTTACACCTAATCAAGACTTTTTCTAAACTGGCCAGTGCTTCCTGGAAGTCTTTTCCATGGACTGTAAAGTCATCCATGTACACTTCCACACAATCATTGGTCAAGTCGGAGAAAATGGCTAGGACAACTCTTTGAAAAGTGGTTGGGGCATTGAAAAGTCCGAAAGGGAGCACCCTATAAGAATATGTTCCCCAAGGGCAGGTAAAAGTGGTCTTCTCTTGGTCTTTGGGTGCTATTTGTATATGGTTGTAACCACTAAACCAATCCAAGAATGAAAAATACTTCTTTCCGGACAGGGTATCCAACACCTGATCAATAAATGGTAAGGGAAAGTAATCCCTATGGGTGGCTTTGTTTAACTCCCGGAAGTCTACACATATCCTCCACTTACCATTTTTCTTGGGAACTATGACAAGTGGAGATACCCATTGACTATCTGAAATGGGGTATATGAGATTGGCTCGAAGGAGTTTTTGCAATTCCTCTTTTACAATATCTTTAAGGTCTGGATTCATCCTTCGTTGAGGCTGTCTAACTGGTCTAATTTGGTCATTAGTGTAGATATGATGTGTGCATGTGTCAGGGTGAATTCCTTTCATGTCTACATAATCCCATGCAAACGCATCAAATTTTCTTTGGAGCATTTCAATCACTTGTGTCTTTTGTTCTAGTTCCAAACTAGAGTTGATATACAAGGGTTTTCCTAGGCTAATCTCAACAAGTTCAGTAGTTTCTACCTTATCTAAGGAGGTTGGTGATAAAGTATATAATTGAGTGATATCAGGGTGCCAAGTTTATTGAAATTCGGAACTAAAAATATGTGAGAATTCTGTAAAAGACCTTGGGCATTCAATGCAATTTGTGTCAGCCAAAAATAAACTTAAGACTTGTTCATCTGATTGGTCTTGTATTCCTCTTACTTGTTCAAGTGTTAACAGAGGTCTGATGCAATATTCCTCTCCATAAGGGTTTTCTAACCAAATAGGTATTTCCTGTGTTGGTTGGGTAGGAGGGAAGAGGACAAGTTTTTGGCTATGTGTGCAATTGGATATAGTCATCTCACCAAATCGACAGCTGATAAAGGCATCTGTTGTGGCCAGCCAAGGGCGGCCAAGAACCACAGGGTGTCCTGGTTTGGAGGATGATTTAGAATAGATGACTAAAAAGTTTACTGGATATTCCCAAGAAGCTAGAGTGACTGCGACATCATCTAGACTTCCTGCAGGGCTAATGACTGACTTATCTACCAACTCGATCATGGTTTGGGTTGGTCTTAACTGGTTGATTTGGAGCTTTTGCATAGTGTCAAAAGGCATTGCATTAATAGTTGCACCCAAATCAATGAGTGTGTTTGGTAGATAAATACCATTAATTTCAACAGTGACAACTGGGTTTCCAGGGTCATTATATTTGTATGTCATTTCAGAAATAAATTTAGATAATTGTCCCACTACCTGAACAAGAGGAGGTTCCTTCTTCCTCCTTCTTGGTTTCTTAATGCAAATATCCCTTATAATTTTGGCGTATATAGGGATATCCTTAATATCTTGCAGCAGAGGTATTTTTATGCACACAATTCATAATTCATCTTCTATATCTCTATGCAAGGGTGGGTCGGGTTTCTTCACTAATAGTCTTTCAAGGTAAGGTGGGAGATTAATTTTTTGGGGTACTCGTACAGACTAAGAAGTGATTGGGATAGGAGGAGAGGCATCTTCTTCTGCAGGGGTGGTTTGAGTGTTTTCTTCCTCAGAATGGTTATCATTTTCTTCTTGAATTATTACTGTAGGATTTGATTGGTTTACAACTTTCCCTGATCGTAGTTGAACTTCATAGGTTGGAAAGGTTTGAACTTATGTATTTTGCACAGGGTGGGTGGGTCGATTATTGGGGTTAGGGATTGGCTGGGCGGGGATTGTTGTTAGTCTTGGAGGATTGTGGGCAACTTGGTTTTGTGGTTGTTGATTGGCATTTATAGATACTTGTTGCTCCTGATTAGGATTCAAGGGGGTTGTAAATTGTTTTTCTATAGGAGGTGGGAGTAAATCTTGCATCTATGGTGGGTTGAATCCAGGTAGTAATTGGGAAATGTTTGCAGGGTACTATGGATAGGTAGGGTAAGAGGGATTTCCATACATAGGTCCCCTCCAACCTTGTTGCCAAGGTTGATTTTGTTGAGGTGTCCATTGTGGATAAGCATTGGGGAAGGACCCCATTGTTGTTGTTGATATTGTGTATTAGGATCATAAAATGTATTGGGATTTTGGGCTCTCCAAGGTCTTCTATAAGGGTATGGTTGTTCTTGTGAGACTCCTCCTCCCCTATACATGGCTTGTAGTTCAAGCAAGGTTGGACATTCAGATGTGGGGTGTTTTAGTGTACATAGACTGCAGATTTCTATGACATTTAGTGGGCATTTTTTCTCGTTGTTGTGTTCTTTCGTCATCTATGACAAAATATTGCTAAAGCATATTCTTCTTGTTTCTTTTTCAGTTTCAGAGTATCTAACTAGTTACTTATTGTGCTCAATGTATGTTTTAAAGTTCTCCAATAAGTTTCCTAACTCAGTTTTGGTGACAGTCCCTGAACTTTGTTTTGTATTCTGCTAAAAGGATCTCTTTGTCCTTTGCTTGTTTTAGCTTGTTCTCTTGAGTATCTCCTATAGTAATCTGCAATTTCTGAAAAAGGTTTTTGGTGTACATCTCCTGAACTCAACAAGTTTAAAACTTCTATGCAATCATCCTTGAGACCTTTCAAGAATACAGTTCTTACTAAAGCTGGGTCTGTGGTGAATACTTTTGACTTTTGATAGTTGTATAAGAACCTTTATAAGTAGTCTTCAAGACTTTCATCTTCTGTTTGTTGCATTTTAAAAATGTCATTTTTAACATTATCCTTACAATAGTCTTGGTATTTTCGTAAAAATGTGTCTTTCATTTGATCCCAAGAGAGGATTGTATTTTCTCCTAAGCTCATGAACCATCTTAAGCTTGAATCTTTCATTGTAGCAAGAAAAAGATTAAGTTTTTGGGCATCTTCTAAGTAGTTATAGCTTCTACATAATATGTCAAATTCGAATAAAAATAAATCTGGATATTCAGTTGACATACCTCTGAAAGTGGGTAATGATGATAGTGGGATATTCTTCATGTTGATGTTTCTGGAAATATCCAAGATTGGAAACCCAAAGGTCTCAGTCTTTGTAGTTGCATTTCCTTCTTCTTCTGCCATTCTACTGATGGATGGTTCAGAAACCGAATTTTCTGTCTCCTAAATGTTCAACAGACTCACGTTCTACCTGTCCCAATACTTATTCTTCCATTTTAGGTTCTCCTTCTGGAGCCTCGCTAGATCCCCTTGAATTTCTGTTGGTGGAATTTTTCCTGCACCAGTGTCAGTTGGATTAACGGGGGGTTTTGTTTTTGAATCTTTTGAGGTTACAAATCTACCCTTGTTATCTCTATATCTATGCATAAAATGGAAATTTGATGTTTTAGCTGAATTGAAGTCCTAATTCTATCTAGAAGGTAAGAAGGCAACCTGGCTCCAGAGAACCCCACTCTAGTGGTTGTGTGGCTCTTCACTCACGTCTTAAACATTTTATCCTCCTCCCTCAAGCAGCCTTTTAAAAACATTAAAATTTATGCAAACAATCTAAGCTAAAAATCACTTCCTACTATTTGCTACTCCCTGGCAACGGCGCCAAATTGTTGTGTTACTTATATGTTTAGTATAATGCACTCATTAATTATCAATCTAGGATTCGTAATCAATAGAGTTACAAGACACCGGTAAGAAAGGTAATTTCTAATTCCACGAGTATAGAATTAAACTAGATTATGTATGCTAGAAACAAATCAAAATAGAAAACTACAATGCACTTTTGTTGTCTTTCATAGAGAGGCTATCTATTCCATTATGGCACATGCAAGTATGAGATGGAATTGGTTTGATAGATCAACTCTGATATATGACCCAGAAAACTAACTATGCAATCCACACTTCTGAAAGGGAATCACACATGAATCATCAAAGCATAGCATGGGTAGTTCAATAGTCAATATGTTGGTTCTGTTGTGGTTCACAATGAACTTCACTAGTTCTTATCCAAATAGTGTTGACTATTGCTGCCAACATCTATGATCACTCAAGGAAATCAAATTCATGAGAACAGAAACAGGACATATGCAAAAATAGAGAAAATAAAGATCTCTAAGCAATTATATAATGGAAATCCTAGTCTAAGTTATACTGCTATCATCTAACAGAGTTAAAGATTTAGCTAATTTAATGTTTACACTACTGGAAAACAAATGCTAATGCTAATCTACGAAGAGGATGACCTTTTTTGGGCGGTGGGCCCTTGCTGCTTCAACAGGTCAGCTGTTGAAGTCTACAGGAGGCTTGTCTTCAACACACACATTACTCTCACTCACATTTCAAAACATAAAATCAAAATTTTCTTTAACAACTCAACTCATACTTAATCATACATAATCAGAATATGGAGATAAATGACATTTTATTAATCTTTACTCAGAATATGTTCTGTGCTATCACACACTTCTTCACATATTGGCAATATACTAACTCTCCTACACTTCCACCATCCTTGCCACGACTATTTAATAGTCTTAATCGTGAAACACAAGGAGGTGAAGTGATTTGCAAATCAATCAGTTGTTAAGTTCAATCATTCGGTTACATCTTTAGCTTCATCCTCATGACACAATGTGCATGAGGATGAGGCAATCAACAAACTATTCTTATCATAACTTTGCTGAAGCAAATAGACGTCCACCAATTGGCTTAGGCGAGATCTGGAACTTAATTTAGTGCATTAGGCTCATCCATATTAATACATGATTGTAACAGGAAAATGGTACTAGATCATGATGGTGTGTGGTCGTTGGTACCAGATCATAACAATGTGTGGTCGTTGGTACCGGATCGCAACAGGTAATATTTTAGTATCGGATGTGTTTGGTACTAGATTCAGACAGCAGTAGTCTTAGTGCGTAGGTACCAGATCATTGAGCTGGTACAGGAACGTTGGATATCTAGAGGTCAAAGATTTATATATGAAAAATCAAATCATTAGTACATGAAATATTTAATTCCCTAACTCAATAAACCACAAAATGCATGAATTAACAACACTTTACCTTATGACCTTATTACTGGCGAATGGTAGCGCTCTTGTCATTCACTCAAGCTTTAGGTAGGCCAAAAAGGTATAGGTGAAGAGTATAATAGGGTAATGGGGATGTCAATTTCGGGTCTCAACATTGACCTATTTTTGTTTCTCCAGAATCCTTTGTTCCAAAAAATACTTGAGGCTCTGGTAATCAGTTTTAATCTGGAAGCCTGGACTCCATAGGAGAATCATACTGAGACCTTCATGCGTGTTGTGGGAAGACTCTAATCAGGTGTTATAGTGATGAGGCAGTGGGAAAGCATTTCTCCAATAGATAAGGATGTAAGAGATCAATGACATGAAGAATAATCAACATTTCCTTTTCATATATGTATTATCCCAAATGTCTTTCTGAAATTTGTTTGTTGGTGAAGGACAAAGGATGACCATCTTGCATAAGAACTACCCCAATTCCTTTTTCAGAAGCATCATATTCCAAGAAAAAATTCTTGGTGAATTTGAGAAGGGCTAGGACTGGAGTCGTGCACATAGAGTCTTTCAAGTCCTGGAAGGATTGTTCATTTGTTGGAGTCCAAGTGAAGGAATTATTTTTAAGGAGAGAAGTGAGAGGTGTTGCAGTTTTTCCATAATTCTTAACAAACTTGTGATAATAACCTGTTAAACCTAGAAATCCATGCAAGATATTAAGAGTTTTAAGGCAAGGCCAATCCTGCATAGCTTCAATTTTCTTAGGATCCACCCATACACCATCCTTGCAGACAATATGACCTAGGTACTCCACTTCTGAGGCTCCAAAGGCACATTTAGATTGTTTGAGGAAAGTTTGGTTCTTAGAGAGTAGATGGAGAAGTTGATCTACATGGCTGAGATGGGATGTTCAAGTTTTACTATAGATGAGAATATCATCAAAGAAAACTAAGACAAAATGACAACGAAAAGTATGAAAGACGTGATTCATAAGACTTTGGAAGGTGGAGGGGGAATTACCCAAGCCAAAGGGAATGACCAAGAACTCATAGTGACCATCGTGAGTTCTAAAGGTAGTTTTGGGAATGTATGCTTCTTTCATGTGTATTTGGTGGTAGCTAGAACGTAGATCAAGTTTAGTAAAGTATTGAGAAACACTCAATTCATCCAAGATATCATCAATAACAGGAATGGGAAACTTATCTTTGATGGTGAGTTTATTGAGGGAACGAAACTCAGGATACATTCACCAAGTACCACCACTCAATTCATCCAAGATATCATCAATAACATGAATGGGAAACTTATCTTTGATGGTGAGTTTATTGAGGGCATGAAATGCAGGATACATGCACCAAGTACATTCTTTCTTGAGTACCAGGAGAAGAAAAGGGGATGGAACTAGGGCGGATAACACCCACTTGGAGAAAATCTTGCATGATTTTCACAATTTAATTATTTTTGGAAAAGGGATGATGATAAGGGAGAACATTGGGAGGAAGACTGTCGGGAACAAGGGGAATGGAATGATCATGAACACCATGGGAAGGGAGAAGTCCTTGAGGAGTGGAAAAAATAGCTTGGTGTTTGGAGATGATGTATTGGAGGTCAGGATGCACAAAGGGTATCTCAACTGCTTGAATGGAATGGAGTTGAGAAATAATACCTAAATGACCTTTCTTGAGAAGCTTTTCCATTCGATGAGAATTGATGATCTCAGGAGAACCTGCGGTGAGTCCTTGGAATTGATATTCTTGTCCCTCCTAGTGGAATTACATGGTTAATGCCTTAAAATCCATGAGAATGGGGCCCATAATGCGTAACCATTCAACACTAGAACAATGTAATAGCTTCCCATGTCGATGGAAAACATATGAGATTTAAATTGTTGACGACATAAATATAGAAATTGGTTACCTGGGCAATGCAGCAATCAATAAAATTATGGGTTCTTCCACTGTCAACAAGGATGATGACTTTCTTATGCTTAATATAGCCAATGATATTGAGGGTTTGTGGATCAAAGAAGCGAGAGAGAGCATGCAATGAAATCATGGGGTCAACTTCAGGTGGGTCAATGGGATCTGTAGTAGTATCTAGAAGGGGTATCTCTTCAACAGGGAGAACTAAAGCTTCTTATTCAACAACATCCTCTGAAATGACCATAAAATGTTTTTGCTCTTTACACTTGTTCCCGGGAAAACATTTTTCATCACAATTATAGAAAATACCCTTAAGTTGGTGCTCATCCATTTCGGCCCGAGTTAATTTCTAGACCTTGAGGGGAGTGGCAGGGGGGGAAGGATTTGTGGGGTGAGGGAAAGGAACAAAAGAGGGTTTTTTTTTCAGGAAAAAACAACTCGTTTGGATTATTTGGGACCTTTAGTTGCTTCCAACCAAGTTTGAGGGTGATCCATGAGGACCTGGGCTCATATTTCATCCTTTATACCATTGATAAAGCATTCCTGAAAGAATGCATCTATCATGCCCTCCATGTTGAAGGCCAACTACTCAAAGACAGTTATAAAGTCTTCCACTATGCCTGACTATTTCAACTTGGTTGAACGTCCTAAATAGTGGGTGTCAATGTCAAAGTGTTCATATAGCTCTACAACAAATTGGGTCCATGCAATATACCCCTATTGTGCATTTTACATCGTTTCCACCATTGCCAGCGTTCAGGATCCAGATAGAGAAAAACAGAATGAAGTTTGGCCAAATCATCGCTAATTCCATGTAGAGAGAAATATTGCTCCATTTGAGTGACCCAAACCATGGGATCAGAGCCATCAAATTTATTTACCTCAAATCAGGGAGGACGGGGGTTACAATGAAAGGAGTTGGATTAAAAAAACATAGAATGGGAGGAATCAACACCATATAAGTGGGACGGTTGGTCCGAGAAGGAAGGGCCCTGGGGGAAGTTCAACAACTAGTTGGCAATAGACGAGAGGGTGGAAAATTGTCCCATGAATTTAGCCTCCATGGCATCAAATTGTTGTTAGACATGGGTCTCTAATTTTTCAATGTGGGAATTAGCGAAAGCAATCTCATAAGTCACTTGTTTGAGGGTCTCCTTGGTTTGAGTGATGGAAGCTTGTAGGTCTTGGTTGCGAGTGGTGGTCATTTGGATATGAGGGGTGCCTATAATGGAAAGGGGACTAGTGGGACCACAAAAAATAAGGACTTATAAATGATAGGTACGATGATGATCAGGGAGAAAATGGGACTATAATGGGGGATGTGGAAAATAGTGGCATCGGGAAAGGGGGTCAGGTCCACTGAAAAAAAAAGGATTGAAAATGAAAGGTACCACTACGATCAGAGCAAGGAGGGGAATCCAATGGGATAGGTCCCAAATAAGGGTGTTGGCGGGACCACTATACTTTTTTTTATCCCTGTGAATTTATACTCCAATCTAAATAATAATGTAGTGGCGACATGGCCAAATTCCTAGCAAGAAGAAATGTGTAGGAATTTTGCAACCCGAATGGAGGAGGTAAGGTTGCACAAAAATAGATCTTGTATTTTTCTATTATGTTTCCATCCCAAGGATGAGGGTGTTGAGGGTTTCTAAAGACAAGGGTTTTCTCTATGTTATAGCTCTCTAATATTTTCCTGGGATCGAATAGTAGTACTCGGACCAATATCTCAGGGCACCAACTAAGGAGGCTAGACTGTACCCTTAGTCGTACTACCCGATTACCCTTGTACTAGAAAGTATCTTCCTGAGTGTTGTTCTTGGTGGAACCATATCAGTCAGGAAACCGACCAATGTATCTATAGAGGGCTTCAGGATATCTAGGTCGATCTGTATATAGGTGTTGTCTGATGTGATACCACTCGAGGGGGTACCAACATGGGTTACAAGGGTGGCCAACAATGTGTGCTTAAGTACTACTTGCAGTTCCTATGTGTATGCTTCTCTAAACATCGACCTATCTTTTGAACAACAAATCTTTGTAGCTTTAAGATGTTGGAATATGTCTCTACCCTGCAAAAAAATAACCCACAATTTTTTTCCAAGGAAAGTGCTCTGATACCACTTGTAAGGTACCAAATCTATTATAATAGTCGAAAACAGAAATATTGTTGAAAATAATAGCGGAACAACACAATATATGACATCAGAATGCCAAAATAATACCTTTATTGATAGGAAACAATGTTCACTTGCCTCTTCGAGGGGGAAACCTCCAGCAGAGAAACACTCTATTACAATAATTCTCAAGACAAAACTTTTCATGCCTCCTACTTTTATTTATACTAATTCTATCTTCTAAAGAACCTTCTAGTGGAAGATTTTTCTGTTGGATTACTGAGAGGGGGGGTGAATCAGTAATAGAGCAATTTAATCCCTTTTCACCATAAAATGCAAGTGTTATATCAATGTGGCATTATCATCCAATAATTTCAGAGTAAATAAACAATGAACAAATGAGCAATCACACACATACATAGTACACCAGTGTTTTACGTGGAAACCCAAAGTGGGAGAAAACCAAGGAATGATTTTTGTTATATGTCTTTAAGAATTACATTCATTGGAAGCACCAACTTCCTTTGTTTTCCAGCTGTAATTGGAAGGGGGCTCCAACCTCCTAGTTTCTCAGGCTACAACCTGAGGGAAGCTCCAAATCCCCAATTCTCTGGCTACAACTAGAAGGAGTCTACAACCCCCTATGTTCTCTGGCTACAACCGGAAGGTGGATACAACCACCTATCCTTGACCCATCCAAGCACCCTGAAATATAAGTAGAATGAAGGAACCACTGTCACACTATCACTGTGATATATACCACCATAAACCTGTACCAATCAACCTGCACCAAACAACCCGTAACAACTTGTACCAAACAATGTGTAATCAACCTGTACTATAAAAAAGTGCATCAACCATGCACCAACTTGTACCTCAACCTGTACCATCAAAGAGTGCATCAACCATGCACCAAATATGTACCAATCATGCATCAACTACAAATCAACTATGACTCATCAACATGTACCAACATCATCAACTATACACCTCATGTATGTGCCAACGCATCAACTACTTGTCTCAACCATGTACCCAACATGTACCTCAACCATATACCAAATACATATACCAATATAACCATCAAAATTTCTCTAGCAATGCATCATGCCATCCATAACCAAATACCATAAACCCTTACATCAAACCATGTGCCATAACCTCACTTTTATCTATCCTCAAGGATGTATGATTCATAAGCCAATCATATATCAATACCACTAACAAGTGTCTCTCACAATCCACCACAAGATATGCCAATAAATGAAACTAAGTACACTGACAATATTCTTCAACAGATCTACCTCAAAACCATTCTACAACAAGCCCTAAACTTCCAAGAGGGCATCCAATAGATTTATATGGAAAACCCTCAACTAGATTCATAAGTTCAACACTACACATATGAAAACCATACCTTTTTCTTCTTGTAGCGTTCTGTTGCCGTGATTTTTCTGCCGCACTTTTTCTGTCACGATTTTCCTGCCATGATTCTCCTGCTGCACTTTTTCTACAGCACTTTTCCTACTGGGATTTTTCTGCCGCACTTTTTCTTCAACGTTTTTTCTTCCGCACTTTTCCTACCGTGATTTTCCTATTGCACTATATCTGCCGCAAGTTTCCTACCACGATTTTTCTACCCTACTTTTTTTGCTGCACTTTTCTCTATCAATAATACATGCCCAAATAACCTTTCAAAAAACAGATATTGAATGATATTCAATAGGTGATTAAATGAGAGACCTTTGCCTCTTTTTTATACTTTCATGTAGCTTCCTCAATGGGTTACCTTCTAACCATCTTAACCCACTTTCCTTATTTTAGAACTAACCCACTTGTCTGCATAACTTGACCACTTTCCACAATTAGTAAGTTCTCCATTGACTTTATTATCTAAATAATTTCTTTTGCATCTACTTTGACGTATAGTACACTCAGCACTTCACTTTATTATTTAAATAATTTCTTCTTTGCAAAAACTTTGGCTACTTTGACCTTTTGGGGCTTCTAGATGACTCATGAAAGTTCTTCAACTTCACATGGCCATAACTCTCTAACCGCGAGGAGTTATGTGACGTTCGACATACGACCGGAAATGGAATGACATGTACTATCCATATAGAATATTATTATCTTAAAATATATTAAAACTCATACCATTATACATCAAACAAACTTGGGTCCATTACCCAAACCTTTGTGCTACCAGAATTCACTACTTGACTTTCTTCAAGGGTTGACATTAATAAAAACCAACCCAATTTATCAACAATATCCCCCTTTGGCATTGATGGAAACACTTTGATGCAATACTAAATTCATGTCATGCAATAATGAAGTCATATCACTCATACTCCCCATGTGACCATCGCTCCCCCTGGAACCATGCCTCACCTTTAAGTATCTTCACCAGAGACTCAGAGTAATTCCTACTGCAAAATGAATGCTTTTGAATTCTTATCTTATATGTCTTATATTTACATGAGGAAGCACCATAAAGAGGAAATTTCAAGTTGGGAGATCATTTTCAAGAAGAGTTCAGTCAGAGAGAGCATCCTCGGATGGAAAGATACCTTTGCCATTGATGACAAAGGGGGAGAGATTTATCAGATGCAGAGCACAGAGACATGGTTTCAGGGGGAGATATGGTCATAAGGGGATACTGAGTGATATGACTTCATTATTGCATGACATGAATTCAGTATTGCATCAGAGTGTTTCCATCAATGACAAACAACCCATTTTATCAACACTTTCTAGAAGTGGAAGCTTCTATTAGGTCTTCTTACATTGACTTGTTCTCATGTTTTAAATATGCCTTATAAACTAATTTTGGCCTTTATTACATGGAAAATATATTATTCTACCTACATGAGGGGTTAGGGAGGATAGGTCCCTAACAAAATAATTCAAAATACTCAAGCACATATTTACAAACATTTATAACAAATACACTACATAATAAATAAAATATTCATTATGATATAATGTTAAATGCCCAAATGATGACTACTCTCGATAATAAATGAATCTTAGAGGAGGAAATAAAATATATTATGAACATTCATTCAATTATACATCCCAACAAAGTGACACTGTCTAAATAAGTGTTTTATACCAATTTTATTTAGATGTACACTATTTATATAGAAATTTCTTTAAAGTTTGTAATCTTAATTTTGAAAAGAGTTTGTAATATTGATTGTGCAAAGATAGATTTATCTAAATACAAATTTATTTTCTAAAATAGATATATGAATACAATTCAAAATTTGTAACATAAATTAGCTTTAAATATTCAAGTTCAATCTTAAAACATGAATGTGGTCCTATAATGTTTTCATTTATAATTGTGTAGATGAAACATATACCCATAGAATTGAACAACTGGAAAATAATAAAATGTAAAACATAAACATAAACATAAAAACATGGATTTTTATGACACAGTGAGAGTACTTATTATTTTGAGAAAATAATCCTCCAACTAGTTGCAAATGAAGGGCATTACTCCAAGCCTTAGGCACTTTGTCACACTTAATAATTATATGATAGAAGCCATCCTTGAGCTGAGGCTATCTATCCTCAAGGGTGAAGTTCTAAGATCTAGCTCTAATTCTTCTTACTCAACCCACAACCCAAAAACTCTCATAGGCAAAAAACCCCTCTACAACTATCCCAATCAACTAGCACTCTTCCCCCTTATCTCGCACAAAATGAAGAATGGGATTCATTTCTCTATTAAGCAGTCCCTCACAATATCCCAATTCCTTTTCAGTGGTCAAACACAAGCTAACTATGGAATCTCTCTACTGGGGCTCCAAGTATTTTCAATTGTAGGACATATTTCACTCTCGCAATACCACAATAATCATTATGAACAATATATTGGCAACAACATAAGATTGCATGAAAGTACACTACAAATTATGAGAGGTAAGGATTTCCCTATCCATCCAACAAGTACCACAATTTATACAATAACAATAATAACAATAATTCCAACATGCTCAAATTCCCAATTTTATATTTTCATGCCAATCACCCACTGTTAGGACCACATATTGTACCTTTTTTGCCCATACTTTTTGCCATTATTATACCCTGGATCACCTGTATTTAGACTTATATTATCATTTCATCTTATCATTCCAAGGTATACAACGTCCTTTCTCATCACTACATGTCTAATCTGTTTTGCATGATATTTTACATCACTCTCGTACTTAACCATTGATTAGAAGTGCATAAGTGTCCATATTTGCAGAATAGCAGTCAAGGCCGACACAGTCAAGGGCGCAATTCACGTGGCTGAAACAACCCGTGAATTGCGATGCTGAAACAGCATCAGCAGCTATGAGAAGGAGCTGTTACACCAGCCGTA
>JZKD02S2352653.1:93511-114554 GCA_000966675.3 Picea glauca | reverse complement strand
ATTGAGCATATATAGTGCGTGGCTATCTTTGAAACAAAATACTTCCCTGGGTTGATAATTTATGTTTCACTTGGTTGTTTGAAATTAATTAAGCAATTATAGTGACCAACACCCACCAGGTGATCTTCATGAGATGCCCACTTTTCACTTATAATCCTAAACTTATGATAACTTAAATCAAGTTTAATAATTAGTTTTAAACACTTTAAGATATATCACTAGTTACAGTTTATAATTAAAATTCCAAGGACTTAAGTCCAATAATTCACTAAGGTCCTCTTCCCTTAACCTCATTTAATATATATCACTAGTTAAGGTTTATAATCAAAATTCCAAGGACTTAAGTCCAATAATTCACTAAGGTCCTCTCCCCTTAACCCCATTTAGTTTCCTCCACTTGTGAAATCAGAGCCCCCATCTCCTTTTAGTCCTCATTCATTTTCAACAATTAAGGATTTCATATTATAATCAAATATACAATGATCAATACTTTCACTAGTTTTTTAAGGCTTCTGAAAGTTTAATATAGATTTTTTCTCATTCTGATTTATTGGTGATCTACAAAAGCAGTGGAAATTTGGGATCACTTTGGCACTTGAAAAATCCACGTTTGATACCTATGGATGCACATCAAAATACCACTTTTTGGATGTTGAATATGATGAATACATAGCAACCAATTCAAGTGGCGCTACATGTTGCAGGTCTGCAACTTTGATTGTATGCCAATTTGCTCCTAAAATATTTTGATTCTTGAAAATAAAATTTTATGTGTGGGATTGTTTCCATAGATATACTTGTTTTCACATAATCAATCATTGTTTCATATCAATTCTACTTATCGTCAATTATGGTAGACCATATTCTTATCATAATAATTTTTTAGTTTAGTTAATATTGTAGCTTTGTAATTTGAATCTTGTACACACACTAGTAAATTTGGGTCATTTTGTGACGACAATTTTGACGCACGCGTGACGTTCTATAGTGGAGATGAGGATGAATCTTAGACCCCCCAAATGTCGTATTACATGTCGTGGAAGCTGTGATGACCTAACGATATCATAGCCTAAGAGACGACCTAAGGATTTCATATCGTTGTCATTGTGAGGGAGACAACCTTCTTAGGTCATCTCCCGTGAGACAACTTAAAGTTCGCGTTGCAGGATAGAAAACCACTTTAGGTTGGTGCACGTGAGACAAACTAAAGAGGTTGTCGCATTAAATATGACCTAAATATGCCATCGCACAAAATATGACCTAAATAGGTCATCGCACAAAAGATGATCTAACGAGGTCGTCGTGTGAAAGACAGCCTTAGGTCATCTGCTGGGAGATGAACTATCCAACGAATTTGAGCGACAAAGTTTCAATATCATCATCGAACTATCAATACCATCGACAAGAAAATTCGTCACGAGCACGACGGGATCTGAGTATTTAAAAAAAAAATATGAGACTAAGATTAACAAAATATCTATTGCATACGTGGAATTTACAAAGAGACATAAGATTATGCACTAGGGAAGACATGAAAGATTATTAATGCAACCATATGCCCAAGAAGAAGAACAAATAGTTTAAGGAATTTATAGGTGAGAAGGTTTTCAAGACACATGGTATGCCATACAAAACATATTTAATAAAATGGAAGGACAAATTATAGAGGAAAGCACTTGATGCGAGGCAGGATAGAGCCACTTTTCTCATGTTACACTCTCCTTCCTTGTGGATCGGACTTCAATCCATAAATTAATATTGGACTTAAAGGAATGAACATGAACCCACACAAAATATGGTAAACTACTATTTCAAATTGATCACATATATGACAAATACATAATCAATAAACTAATTGTTACTTGAGTCACCAACTTAATTATTTCATTGTAGTTAATGTGGATTATTATTTCTCGCTAACCCCTCTCAACTATAGATCCCTAAGGTGTATGTCATCATCTTAACATCCAATCATAATTCATAAAAATACAATATCCAAACATAGCATAATTTTTTTTTTATTAGGGCCTATGTTGAACTTTAGGAAGGGAGAAAAATTAAGCCATGTAGGGTCATTTTAATCCATCAATGCCAAAAATATATGTCCCCCATAGAAACATAATTATTTTTTACTTGATACACATCATAACATATATGAAAATTTAGGGAGGCATGTGTCATCGGAGATATGACTTGAAACACATTGAATATGAGAGTTAATATTATTAACAACCTATTTCCTATACTAAAAATAGCCTATTAAGGATGTTCAAGTTTTACCACCACCAGAGCCCCCATACTAGGACTTGAGGGAAACACCAGTAGGACAGACCCAATCAAATGTTAAATAAATAATTTTTACCAAAATTATTTTAATATTAAAAATCCAAACATAGGCCAAAAATTAGCTTTTCCAAAAACTACATGCTTGTATAGACAAACTAATGATTTTGTGTGATTACTATATGACCCAACAGATAACCAAGAGATAGAGTACCTCTCTCTCTAAGGATAGTGCACCAAGAATAAAGTACAAAAACCAAAAACCAATACCAAAACCCAACTGCAATCGTCGCAGCTACACTCCTCCTCTAGACTTGCGCGCCACTTTATCTTGTGTGAGCTTGTGAGTGAGAGTGTGTCCAAATGAGCTCAATAATCCTCTATTTATAGTGCTCTTTGTCACCTGTATAGTCCTACTTCTCCTTTTAGAGCCTAATACTTCAATATTAATTTTTTTATTGAGTCAACTTGTCTTATAGGGTTTCTACACATTTGTTTAGGATTTCTCTAGCTTTCGAAATATTCTAATCTAGTCAAAGGTTACACATGAAGGTTGATACCTCCCTTAGATACCATAATATAAACAAAATAAATCCTTGTATGGCTTGAACCAAGATCCAAGAGATTGGTATAGTTGAATTGACTCTTACCTAATATTATAGTGTCAATTTCCACCATTGAAGCATTGATACTCTTATTGGCCTAGTCCCTATCCTACTTGTAGACATCTCTTCCCCATACCTTCTTGAGATTTTCTAAAAAACACTTTTTTGGAACTTGTACACACCATGACAGTTATGCAACATGTGTATACGTGGGTTTCAGGAGAGTCGTGTACATGTTAATAAATTCTTAAAAAAATATAGTTTTTCCTAATTAAAAGTTGAGTTATGAGATTGGTAAGTTTTCTAACTCTGTTTACCCGTACTCAACCATCTCTAACCAACTAGAGATGGCTTGAATAGAGAATTTTTGTCCAAGTATAAATTTAATGATTGAGTGCATATCTAAATCAAACAATAGATTGGCTATCCCCACCATGCCTGCAAGTCCATATACCTCCCATTTTCTGCTAGTTATTGACCTGGAAACCCTTGTTTCTAGATTTATTTGAGCACATTCCTATCTGACTAAGAGTTTCCATTATATCCCCCATGAGTCCATTAGTGAATAAAATGTCAAGGGAAACATTTATAGCAAGATCTTGGGTGGAGGGACCTAGAGTCTTTTCAACAGGGCAGTGCCACAACAGGGCAAGTATACCATGTAACTACAAAATTGTTGAATCTTTATAAGAAGCTCATTCCTTCGAAATGTGTGCTTGTAATGTTCAATTTGCAGTTATTTCATATATGATGTGTAGAACACATGTTTCATTGTTTATTCATTTATATTTAATTTGACTAAAGGTTAGTTATTAGTATACACATTATGTAGAACGTGTATACGTAGGTTTCCCAAAGGAGAGTCGTGTACATGTTAATAAATGCTTTAAAACATATTTTTTTCTAATTAAAAGTTGATTCATGGGATTGTTTAGTTTCCTAACTCCATTTACATGTTCTCAACCATCTCTAACCAACTAGATATGGCTTAAATAGATCATTTTGGTGCAAGGAGAAAGGTAATGATTCATTGCATATCTAAAGAAAATAATAGATTGACTATCCATTCCATGCCTGGAAGCCCATATACCTCCTATTTTCTACTAGTTATTGACTAGGAAACCCTTTTTTCCAACTTTCTTTCAGAATCTTCCTATCTTACTAGGAGTTTCCCTTATATCATCCTCGTGTCTGTTGGTGAATCGAAGGTCAAGACCAGCCTTTATAACAGGAGCTTAGATGGAGGGACCCATAGTATTTTCGATGGGGAAATGCCACAATAGGTCATGTATACAATGTAACTACCAAAATATTGAATCTTTATAAGAATCTCATTCCTTATAAATGTTGTGTTCATAATGTTGAATTTACAGTTATTTCATATATCCTATGTAGAACACTAGTTTCATTATTTGTTCATTTATATTTAATTGGATTAATGGGTAGTTATTAGTATAACTGCCTCATAACTACCTCTCTGTGTAGACTTGTATGCTTTAATTTCTTGCAGGTTGCAGAGGAAGATATCGACAAAGAGTAAGAAGAATATGAAATTCGGGAACACCATCGAATGCAAGACTGTCGGTAAGTTTGTTTTTCTTCTCCTTATGATAGTTAATTATTTCAATTGAATCGGTTATAAAATATTTGTTATATGCTATCTTTATGGTTATCGATTTGTTGCAGTAAGCCCACTACTATAGGGGATTTTCCCCAAAAATAGAATTGGCGACCATACTGGGGATTTCTCCCCAGTGGATCTGTTTCTGGGCTTTTTGTTTTGTTTTCTTGATTTGATTGTTTTTATTTTATTTCTAACTACTATATGGAATTTAGATTAGTAACTTGTAATTGCCCAAGTCTTTATTTATTCACGTAATCTTGTTTCTTACCTCTTTACTTCCTTTCTGGAATTTCTTGAGGTATATACGCACTGCTAAGTTATAACAATACTGTACATATGCACACGCCAGTGAAGACAATCACATACATACACGGTCTACTTTGAGTTCAGGCATGTACATCTTTATAGAGAATGTTTTTTAAAATATTTTCTAGTTATAAGGTGTTGGGATAGGTGTCTAGGGTCTCTCCTAGGACTCTAAGACTTTGTTTCGATTGATTTATGAGTTCAAAAGTTAGTAATTTGGACTTTTTATAAAGAAAAACAAGGTTATTTGATGCTTTTACCATTCTGAGTTATTTTTGGATTTGTTCTTTGTTTTCCAATATTTTTTTTGTCTTTCTTTTGATCTCTCTGTAGAATTTTGTGTTTTGGGATTTAGACCTAATTTTTCCAAGTTTTCCAAGTGTATATTCTTTTTATATTGAAAACATATGCATACATACACTTTTTGTTTTATAAGAGTAGAGTGTGTACATACACGCCTTTATAATAGGCAAAAGCGTGTATAACCTAAGTGTTTTTTGGAAATATGGGTCATATACGTGCCCCATAAGAGGAAAATGAGCATACAAGATCTCATATACACTCTCTACGGTGATAAAAGGCACATACAAGAGATCATATATGCTCCTTACAGTGATTAAAGTCGTGTATGCCTCTAGAAAAGTGTCTTTTTTGCTTGTTTTTCAGCCTTTTTTAAGCTATGTTTTGGCTTGTTTGGGGGTCTTTTTTAGGGATTTTTTTCCCGATACTTTTTATGGTCTATATGAGGTTTGTAAAGACTTAAATGTAATAGTAAAACAAAACAAAAAAATATCCTTTTTTGGCTTATTTTGATCGCTTGGATTGCATCACTGTAAAACTAGTATTGTTCTAGGGATCTCAGTTTCATGGTCGTTGTTGTTGTCGTTTTTGAAAATTGAGTTTGTATTTTAGTTCGATACTTTCCTTTTTTGTTTTCCTTGGATTTTTGTTAGTGTTTTCTTTGGTAGAAATAAGAATAAAATAAAATAAAATAACCTAGTTTGTTGCTAGTTAGGTCTTTTTCTTTTGTTTTATTCTCAAATTAGAATAGGATTTTGTTTTATTCTCATCTTGAAAGAATTTCAAAGGAAAAGTGAGAAATAACATCGTTTTATTTTCTTCTTTTTATTTTCTCAAAAGGTTGCATTGTGCATTTTGCATCTAAAAGAGAAAAGATTGTATTTCAAGGTTTGAACAATTCATGCATTTTTCTTTCTTGAAAATATTTTTCATTGTAGAATTAGTGTAAAGGTTTCTTTTCCATTGTTATTATAAGTTTCATTTTTGCAAGAGTCTCGAACAACATTAGTTTCACTTTCTTATCCTTTGAGTAAAAAACAACCACTAAAATGAACGCTAAACTTAAAATTTACTAGACTTTGTTTCTAGGATTCATTAACAATTTTAAGATGAGGGCCTTAGATCAGGATTTGATATATAACTCTCCAAGGCCAATAAACAAGCATAAGAGTATAAGATAAGGAGCGCTAAAATAAAATTGTTGTATAGGTGTGGCCAGGAAATTCTCTCACACGGGAGCCAAACACAAGGTTGCATGAGGAAGAGCCAAGGAAATAACCCCTCCAAATCCTGCCTAAATGTAGTGAAAAGATCATATTTTGGGGGTTTCTCTAGTGCCCATACCTCCCTTAGAGGTAGTTCTTTCGAGGCTTCGGGCTTTGTTAAGCTTCCCATACATTTGATTTCGATTGTCTTTTGTTCCCCTAGATGTTGATTGTGAGTTGGTATCCTTAGTAGCCATTCCTAGGTATCTCAGAGGTGACTGCGGGGGGTTTCCCATGGTACCTGGGGAAGATGTCGTATCACACTATCAGTACCCCTAGAGGGTGCCCCGTGAAGTGAGGGTACTTGTATCAGGTAGGGATGATTAGTGAAGGTTGGGGTAACCACTTCTCACTCTTTCTTTCATCGGTATTCAGAATTGATCAATCTGTGTCAATTTTTGAAAGGTCCCTTTCCACTTTTTCACTGCTTTGGACTTAGGACCTTATCCACCTGGGATGAACTTGTGGAGAATTTATTTTCTTGCAATGTTTCTTTTAGGAATTTTTAGTGGAGTGTTTCTTTGTATAGTTGGCCTTAGGTTATGTTTGTATCACTGTTTTTGGATCATTGATTCAAGGCGGTCAAAGAACTACTCTGTTGGTCGAGAAGGACCCCTAGTATTTCTTTTGAAAGTGTGGAGTTGCCTCCTAGAAGGTGTAGGTTTTTACACCACTAATTCATCAAAGTCATTGTGTGAGTATTTTTTAGACATGAACAATCTCATAAGGGACAAACCTGTGCATAAGAACATCATGGCCAAAGTTCTTGAGGATACCAACCAAGGGACCCTTTCCCAAGTGGATTCTTATGTTTTTCCATTCTTAGGAAACGTTGGTGCTCCATTTTTGGCCACTTTGAACATTCCAGGGTTGATTGTAGGACTATCGATTTGATTGTGCACTACTCTGAATTTCCTAAATGATCTTGATGATTCTCATATAATAACATTATGTCATGGGTATCGAATGGATGTTGATCCTTTATCTTCTACATCGATGAAATATAATTCCCCTCCTTCTCCCTATTCTGGTGGAAGTATAGCTACTCGTAACTAGAAGTATAAAAGAAATAGGAAAAGGAAGAGTAATAAGAATTCACCAAACTCTTCTAGTCATGTTGGAGATGTGCCACCAACCTCTATGAGTCATGTTGGGGGAAACATTCCAATCACTGTAAGTCATACTAGCATCAAGTTACCAGCTACTACAAGTCATGATGGTAGTGAAAAAACAACCTTTGCTAGTCATGTTGGACTTATGTCAATAACCTATGTCGGTCATGTTGAATGCATGCAACCAACCACTACTATTCATGTTGGGGGCATTGATAATTTTTTGAAGCTTATATGAATAGGAATTAAGCCCAAGTTCCCTTGTAATATGTGCAAGGGAGATCACCTTAATCATGTGTGCCCCGATATTCTAGAGGTACTATGACTGTGGTCCCTTTCTGAAGTCCCTTTCAGTTCTAAATCATCTTCGGTTTTCCAGCAACCTTTTCATTCATTGGTTGATGAAGTGGTCGTGTCGATGCAATCTTCGGCCCATCCCACTTTTCTTTTGAAGGGTTATGCATCTTTTGACCATGTTGTCTCGCAACCTATTCAACCAATGGCTGAGGAAGAGCTCTCATCGATGCAATATTATTTCAATCCCACTCTTCTCTTGGAGAGTGATGAGTCTAAGGAAGTGATCCCGTCAATGCAATCTTCAGTCGATCCCACTCTTATTTTGGAGAGTGATGTGTCTTTCGACTATGTCTTTAGCATTTCCACTTCAGAACCTTATGAACAAGGGGGAATTCCACTCTCTTCCAGTACGATCCCTCTAATTCCTAGGTTGGTTTGATTTATTTGGAATGATCTTGTTGAGCCTTACCTTCCTTCTTCTAACCCTTTCTATATAATGGTTAAAGTTAATTAAACATGAATTTTCCGTTGTATTGTAGATGAAGGATCCTTTGCAAGTATTTTATCCTCCTTTGCTTGGAAGATTTGGGTTCAACCAAGCTTATGTCAACTACCAGTGAGTTGTTGTCTTTTGACAGAAGACCTAATGAATGTTTGGGAATTCTTCCTCAGTTTCCTATCATGTTATGTGGGAATATTGTCCTAGTCAATATTTTAGTGGTGCTAGGCCATTTAGATTTCAATATGCTTCTGTGGTGTGATTATGTGTATGCTATGAACGTTGTGGTGTATATGCTATTTTGTGTGATGCATTTCCCTCACAAAAGAAGCATTTTCACTATTGATTAACTTTCATCTGATAATCACCATCCTAATTCAACTTTAGCTCAGGTTTCTCCTTCCTATGTTCCTATTGTTTAAGTAGAATCTTCCCCACCATGGGTGAATTATGTGGCATATTATCCTCGGTTTTTAATTTCTTTTAAAAAGAATCCTTTAAAGTTGTGTTCTCCTTCTTGAGACAAAGTTTTGGAAATTGATCATATGGTTTATACAATTGGGCATGGGAACCTTTTCTCCCCCTATTGGCTCGAGTAATATAGCACTTCCTCTTAAGTCTGATCTTACTGTTTGTGAGACCTTGAGCCCTAGTATGTGTGTGTTGTTAATTCCTAACTTCTTGGATGTTCAATTTCCTTCAGATGAGGCTATCCTTGAAGCTATGATTATGGATTTCTGACCTATTCCAGAACTAGATGATTTATAGGTTGTTTATCGAAGAAAACCTTGGCTCGAGCCTAGTGAT
Organism: Picea glauca; assembly: GCA_000966675.3. Taxonomy (NCBI): domain Eukaryota; kingdom Viridiplantae; phylum Streptophyta; class Pinopsida; order Pinales; family Pinaceae; genus Picea; species Picea glauca. Next base: position 105,456 of record JZKD02S2352653.1, on the reverse strand, counting down.
GGGATCTACCTGAAGAAGTATTATTCATAAGTCACAAGGCTATGTGGTGCTTTGTAGATATTGTACTTTTAGGGTTTCTTTTTTTCAAGTTTTGTATTCCATAACACGTGTTATTATTAGAAGTTTCTATATTTGATTTATTAACTTTTGGTCGAGTGTTGTTCGTCTTGTATATAGGATTTTGAAGTTTTTTTTATTTGGTGCCTCTTTTCTCATGTCAATCTATTATGACAGGTAATGATCTCAAAACTGACATTTAGTTAGATTTTCCCCTTCATGCATTTTTTCATTATTTGTTTCTTGGTTCATTTGGAATTAGGATTGACCCCATTGAGTTATGACATAGAACCTTGTTTTTTGTGTAGAAGTGTTGTAATTCATGTGGTAGAACCTACCATTCATGGGTTCCCTAGTTAGAACCTTGTTCGTGGTGTGGCACCCATGATGAAGTACTTTTATAGGCTTGGGAGTCTTGTTAGTTCCGCCATTACATTGCATTAAAACCTCATATTCTTACCAATATTATTTTGGTTATTAACCAGTGGGGCTCCCATATTTTTTGCATTCAATTTGTAACTACATTTCATACTTACCACTCGCTCTTTTGAGGCTGATGTCAGCATCAATTTGATGTTTCTTAATCATTTTCCTATGCATTCTCATCAATTTCTAGCCTTGCAATTCTTTCCTTTGTGACTTGACACATCTATCCCTAGAGTAAAATCCCCCCCGAGTGTCCATATCATACACATGCTTCCTTGCATTAAGCATAGGTATGTTCCTTGCACTTGGAACTAGTTTTCTTTCCTACAACACTCATTTCCTCCACTATATTAAATAGCATTATTTTTCTCTTTTTCAAGATTTCATAATATGAAAAAAGACAAAAAAAAAAAATAATAAAAAAAAAAGAGTATGATAATCAGTATTCTTTACCATTATTAGCAACAATCGAGTCGTCTTTGAACAAAGAACAAAATATTGTGTCTAGTCTCAACAATTGGGTTAGTATAATTTTAGGAAACTGAACCAGTTACACAGAGTTTTACTTCTTCGACTAGTTATTCTTTCAGTCCCCATGGAGAGTGTATGTTATGACCTAAGGGGGGAATATATAGGGTTAAATGTACATGATATGACCCTAAGAGGGGGAATATATGGGGCTAAATGTACATGTAATGTGTAAATTTATGTGTATTAGGGTCGAACTAATAATAAAAGGGTCTCATGTCTAGATGTGAATATGTATATATAGATATCATGTATTCATAGATAGATAAGTTACACAATAGATATATAGTTTACACAATAATTGATCTGTATTTATGAGCGGAACAAAAATGAATAACAAACTGAATACAATAACATAGAGATATGGAGAACGACAACGGATATCCAGTGAACAATAACTTATATTGCATAAATAAAATAAACTGAAACTGTAAAATTGTAGAACTGAAAACAACTTGCTTGAATGGTGGTAGTTATCTCTAAGAAGAGATGTGGCTGCTACATTCATCCATATGAGAAGAATGATTACAATGAGGCTCTAGAGGTCATTTTAACATTACTCATGAATTCCAAAACCCTAGACATCCAAAAACATAACCCTAGGAGATGAAACGCCAAAATTTATGTGGGCCCTGATGGGTAAGTTGGTACCTCAACTTCCCATGGTCATAAATTTTTCATACAACCTCCATTTTAAGAGCGTGATAGCACATTGTAAAGGTATTTTCAATAAATACACATTGTGCTATCAAAATCTGACTCCGTCTACAGTTTGATCATGGTAAGCCAAAAAACCACTATTTAGAGCCCTAAAACGGCCCCGGAAGTATAGAAAGATGTACTGACATGAAAACATCCAAATAAGCCAGTTGGATTAGGTGGGTGGACAGAAGGCCTGACATGTAATCCATCGATATGGATTCCCAAAGCCTATTAGGAGTAGGAAGAGGGGTGTATAATCCTTTTTTCTTGATGGTTGGTTTGTCAATGGCACAAGCAGTGCAAGATGTGATATACTTGTTGACGTCATGTCGAATTTTTGGCCAATAAAAAATGTTTCTATAGAATGGCCATAGTTTTCTCCACGCCAAAATGTCCTACCATACAACTGTAGTGAACCTCCCAAATCATCTTTGCATGCTCTCTTGCAAGAACACAGAGATGGCCTAGATGGGATAACAGTCTGTCCTGGATGTGAAAATCGGTGGCATTCGCGCATGTACCCAAGAACTGATAGGTGGTGGTGAAGTCTGGATCTTGCTGATAAAATTTGGGACACTTAGATGACTCATGCCAACAAGAATGGAGATTTTTGGTGAGTGCATCCATGGGAGGTTGACTGAGGAATTCAGGGATAGGATTTGTGCTCCTTGTCTTATACTTGATGTTGTGATGGAACTGTGGCAGGTAGGTGGACCGCTTCTGATGGTGGTCATTCTGCAACTTCCCTTGTGTCTGTATGAGCTGAAAAGGCTTGTGATCAGTGTGGATGATTGTCATATTTCCCAGAATGTGATGTTTCCATTAACGATAGGCTTGTACAATGGAATGCATTTCCTTTTCATAGGTGGAGTATTTCTAGATAGTATCTGAGAGTGTCTCACTATGATATGCTACTGGATGACCGTGTTGTGTGATAAATGTGCCTACAACATAGTTGGATGCATCAGTCTCAATATCGAATGGTTGTTGCAGATTGGGTAAGGAGACTACTGGAGATGAGTACAAGTGATGCTTCATATCATCAAATTCTTGTTGGTGTGCCTTCCCCCACGTGAAATTTTCCCTACCACCACCCTTGGTCACTTGGTTGAGGGCCCATGCAATATGGGAGAATCCCAACATGAATCGTCGGTAGAAGTTGGTAAGTCCAAAGAACCTCCAAAGCTCGGTTAGTGTGGTCGGGGTTGGGTAGTCACGGATGACTTGGATCTTAGTTGCATCCACATGTACCCCATGATCATAAAAAATGTAGCCTGAATTTTGGACCCTGTTCATTCCAAAGGAGCATTTTTCCAAGTTGGCATACAGTTCGTGATACCACAGAGTGCTCAAAAACTGTTGAATATGTTGCATGTGCTCCTCCCAAGTTCTGTTGACAAACTTCTCGATCTGTGAAATGAAGTAACTTTATTTCTTAGCAGACATTAAATAAATAGCAGTAAGCGGTGCTACCTATGGTATCCTGTACAATTGTCTACCCAAAGTAATAATAACATTGCAGGGTCTAGACTCATACATAGCATGCCGCTTCCACAAATATGGTTGTCCTAAAAGAACATCACAAAATTCAAGGGGGTAAATATCACACAATACCTTGTCTTTGAAGGGCTTGATGTCCTAGGGAAAAAGACACTATTGGTTGATGCAGAGATCTCTTCCTTGGTGAAGCCAGCTAATGGTGTAGGGTTGCAGGTGCGGTGTTGCCGACAGATCCAGCTGCTTGACGACCTCTGCTGAGATCAATTTCTTCTGACTAACACTATCGAAAATGAGTGAAAGAGGCATTCCCCTTCCTCTGGTTCTTCTGGTTCGCTTGGATGGAATTTGGTGGTAGTGACAGTGGCACTAGGTTCAACATCGATAATTCACTTCCATCCTTTTGGATTTGATTTGGAGTTATAATCTGCCTTTGACTCGAAAGATTTCATCTTGGCCACTAGTGACTTCTTGGAGCAACATTCTTCGGTGTTGTGCCAAGGGATTTTATGGTATTCACACCATTTTCCTCTGTCCTTATTTAACTTCTCATTACCCTTCTTGTGTTGCGGCTTGGACTGGTTGTCCTGAGAGTGGCCATCTTTTCTCTCTCCCTTTTTATGTGGGTTGGGGTTGGCATTTCTCTACTTCATCTATGAGGAGTTTGCATATCCAAACTCTCGCCTCTTCTGCTTAAATTTTTGCTCGATCTTGACAACATATCTATAAGTCGTACCCAATGATGCGATGTCCATAAACTCCATTTCTGTTTGAATGTATCTATGCAGAAAAATGTGGTATTTGAGAACCATATGTCATTCAGATTTTTTGATACCCAATTTGATATGTAGGGTATGGAAAATATTGGTGAAATCTGGTATTGTATAGTCCCTTTCCTAACGCAGGGTGGTCCATCTTGTGTACTGGTCCTTGTAGCTTCCAACAGGATCTTATTGTTATTTAATGACATCCCTGAAGGAATGACACATGGGGGTAACCAAAAATATTTCAGATTCGTCAATGGTCATTTGCTCAAAGTGAGTATCCCACCAGTCCTTAACGTGGGGGATGGCCTTGAGGAGTGCAAAGGTAATCTTTTCCCTATAAAAAAAAATTGTGGACCAAAACATCCCCTTCGAGAAGATTCAACCATTTATCTACAGCATCTGCATCTATCAGTCCTTCCAATAATGGAATATCAAAATTTACTTGTACCTTGAAGGGGGTTTCATGGCCGCTTGATGAAGATGCATCTCCTGTGGGAAGCCACCAAAGGATATGTGCAAAGTTGTCCATCATTTTGTTCCATTTTCACGCAACGGATTCCTCGATCAAAATTTTAAAAGGATATCCTGCTCCATCATCTTTATTTTTTTCCCCCATGGGTTGTTGTTGGGCTCAGTGTATTCTATCTTGCAAAGTCTTGACTGGTTCGAGTGCCAACTTCTTGTACCCAGATCTTGTCAGGGACATGCACGAAGAAAAATAAATGAAGAGAAAACCACTATGATACCATTGATATTTATTTATGAGAGAAATTAATATGAATACAAATTGAATACAATAACACAGAGATATGGAAAACAACAACATATAGCCAGTGAACAATAACTTCTATTGAATACATAAAATAGGTTGAAACTGTAAAACTACATAATTGAAAACAACTTGCTTGAATGGTGGTAGCTATATATGAGAAGAGATGTGGCTGCTAAGTGCATATGTTTGAGAAGAATGATTGCAATGAGGCTCCAGAGGCCTTTTTAACATTACTCATGAATTCCAAAACACTAGACATCCAAAAACCTAACCCTAGGAGATGAAACGCCAAAATTTGTGTGGGCCCTGATGGGTAAGTTGGTACCTCAACTTCCTGGGGTCGTAACTTTTGCATACAACCTCTGTTTTAGGCACGTGTTATCCCGTTGGAAAGGTATTTTAGAGAGCTACACATCATTTCATCAAACTCTAACTTCGTTTATAATTTGAATATGGAAAGCCAAAAAAGCATCATTTAGGGCCCCAAAATGGCCCTGGAAGTACAAAAAGATGTATTGACATGAAAACATCCAAAATAAGCCAGTTGGATTAGGTGGGTGGCCACCAATATACACCTAGAATTTGTGTATGGATTTCAATATCCCAGAAGTGTAGAACCCACAATTACAAAGAATTACAGAATAACATGCTGAACTAAAAATTGTCAAGAGGAGCTAGTTAGAATAGGTGGGTGGCCACAAATATCCACCTGGATCAATAAACCCTTAAATAATAGGAGAACCTCCTCCAAATAACCAAATACATTTATATATCACAATTCAAATGATCTGGATGTAGGAACAGAACAAACTGATTAACAGACTGAATACAATAAAACACAAAGATATGAAGAACAACACAAATATCTAGTGAACAATATCTTATATTGAATAAATGAAATAGGATGAAACTGTAAAACTACAGAACTGAAACACTTTCTTGAATGTTGGTAGCTATATTTGAGAAGATATGTGGCTGCTACGCACATCCATCTGAGAAGAATGAATTACAATGAGGCTCCAGAGGCCTTTTTTATATTACTCATGAATGCCAAAACCCTATACATCCAAAAACCTAACCCTAGGATATGAAAATCCAAAAGTTATGTGGGCCTCTATGGGTAAGTTGGTGCTTCAACTTCCCGTGGTCGTAAATTTTGTGTACGACTTCCATTTTAGAAACGTGATATCCCGTTGGAAAGGTCATTTAGAGAACTACACATTACACCATCAAACTCTAACTAAATCTACAGTTTGATTGTGGCGAGCCAAAAAAAAATTGTTTAGGGCCCCAAAACGGCCCTAGAAGTACAGAAAGATGTGTTGACATGAAAAAATAAAAAAAAAGACAACTGGATTAGGTGAAAGACCATAAGAATCCACCTGGAAGATGTGTAGGGCTTCAAACAACCTCAGAAGTGTAGAACCCATAATTACAAAGAAGTACAGAAGAACATGTTGAACCAAAAATTGTTAAGAGGAGACAGTTGGAATAGGTGGGTGGCCACGAATATCCACCTCGATCAGTCCTCCCCCCTTAGGAAGCAATGGTCTCCATTACGTTGAGTTCCCCCATCATGTGAGGAAACTCCTGTTGAATTTGGCCCTGGGTGCCACTTTCCTTGGTGTAGGAGTTTCCCTGCCTTGACAACCCGATAAAGTCTGATCCTCTATTGGCAAGTGCCCTTGACCTCTGTGTCCACTACCTGATCAATTGATTCTTGTTCCATGCAGTAAGGGTTGAGATCTGTTGGTGTCAGTTATTCTGTGATCTCTGAGGTGTCCAATAATGGTGGAAAATATGGTCGAAGGAGGTCCACATTGAACATTGGGTGAAAGCAAAAGAAGGGTGGAGTGTTTTGCTCAAAATCATTGCTACCCATAGACTTGGTGATAGTGTAAGGCCCATAGCAAAGTGTACGAAGCTTCTAATGGGGCCTGGTAAGATGCTCCTTCTGCAAATGTAACCATAATTTGTCTCCAACCTAAAACTAGTGTGGTACATTGTGTTGATCATGGCGTTACTTGTACTTACATTGGCTTTCTGCAAAATCTCATGAACCTATTGGCGGATGTGCTAAATCCACTTAATGAATCTAGTGGCTTTGTCAATCTCAAACTAAACATGAGAAGAGTTTGTCTGTGTGGTGGCGAGAGGTAGAGAAACATCAATGGAACCCAAGGTTTGGAATCCCAGCCCTACCTGAAATGGGCTATGGTTGGTGGAGCTATGGAGAGCCTTGTTGTAATTGTGTTGAAAATAAAGGAGACTCTCATCCCAGGTACATGGATGCTTAGAGTTGTACATGTGCAGGATGTTCACAATCATCCAATTTATGACCTTTGTTTGGTCATTTGTTTGGGGGTGGAAATAAGTGGATTTAGTGAGCTTGGTGTCCAACAGTGACCAGAGACTTCACCAAAATGTGTTGAGGAACCGATTGTCCTGGTCAGAGATGATGGTCTGTGGTATCCCAAAATGGACCCACACTCGTTCGAATAAGTATTGATATTATGGTAGCTGCTGGAGGTATTAAATCTCCATGTGTAACCCTAAAAAGACTAGAATAATTTGGGAAGCAATAAGAAACCCTAAAGCATTGAACATAACCCTAGAAGATAAGTCAACTAATGAAAATAATTAATATTCAGTTTTTAGCCTCCAGAAAGAGAAGTCAACCCAGACAACTAAGAAAGAGCAGTATGAATACAAGTTGTCAGAGCTCATTTGGACACACAAAACTCACAACTACAAAAATTTAGTGCACACTGCAAAAATTTAGTAAGTGTGCAAGTCTGAAGAGTAGTTGTAGCTACAGCTACTGCAACCTGTATTTTTGGTTTTAGGCTTGTACTTTCTCTTGGTTATGGTTTGGACTTTTTTCTTGGTATGTTAGTTCTAGAGAGTGATACGCTACCTTGATTGGATATTAGGCCTAGGGTTTTCTTCCATAATTTTTCTCTATCAAGGTTAAGGTGCTTGGGGGTGGCTTCGGCCTATGATTGGGTGAAAATATTGTAATATTGTCTATGGTGAAATGATCACACCTATTTTTCTAACATTTTATGGGCCCACACTTTCTTTGGGCAGTCTAACCATGGAATATATATTGGGAGGATTTGCTCAGTTACAGTTGCAGTTGCAGTCAAAGTTTTTGCTGCAACAACGAAACCCTAAACCTATTGTTGAGGAACCTTAAGTGAAGAGATTGACCTAATTTATGGATAGCCTAGTGTGCACTAACTTAGCGCACCTACCGGAATTCTCAGCAAGTTAAGACATCAAGTTTGATTTTTTGGTCAAGTCAAAGAAGTCATGACTTACTCTATGAAGTCAGAAAACAAGTTAGAAGGGGCTTCTAACTTCAGAGCATGGAATACAAGGATTGACCTCATCCTTGCCAAGAATAAAGTGTTGGATATCATGAAAGGAAAAAATGTGGAACCACAATTTGAAGAAGGAAAAGAGAAGGGACCTCAGAACGTTGCAATTATGGAGAAGTTTATGGACAATGACATCAATGTCATGAGTATCATAGTGGACTTTGTAAAAGACCACTTGATACCCTACATCTCTCATCTTGACTCATCTAAGAAGATGTATGATGCCATAACTAACCTATTCTCAGTCAGAAACATTGGACAAGTAATGAGTCTAAAGAATGAACTCCATGACATGAAAATCAATGATCATGACAACATAACATCATACTTTTTAAGAATCTCTCAGTTAAGAGATAAACTACAAAATATTGAAGAAATCATTTTAGAAAAGGAACTGGTAAATATAGACTCAATGGCATTCCCAAGACATGGGATGCATTTTCCGCAAGCATGAACAGAAGAAAGGAGTATCCCACATTTGAATAAATTTGGACTTGTTGTCCACAAGAAGAATCAAGGATTAACGCAAAAGACAAATTCCAAAATAAATAAAGAGATCGATCCTTCACAACAAAGTTCAAGAATTTTAGAATAATAAGAAGTTTGGCATGAGGAAGAAACAAAATCAAGAAAATGATATGTCAAATATACAATTCTTCAACTGTTGAAAATATGGTCACTACAGGAACCACTATCTTGAGTTAAACAAAAGGAAGGAAATAGACAAAGCATCAATTGTCAAAGAAAGGGAACCCTCAAAGAAGGCCAAGAAGGATAAAACATACTTCTTCTTCTAAGTCAAGGTAAAATTATTCTTCAAAGTTCTTGTACATACCATGTTTACATAGTTTTTGTACATATCATGCATATCTATTTCTTAGAAGATAAGATGTTCAATTGAAACAATAGCTATGGAAGAATAGCAAGATATGGATTACTATCACGATAACTACAAGTCAAGCAATACACATAAAAAGATGAAGTACGTTGACAATCCTTGGTAACAATTCCTGTGGAATATATTATATAAGTAAAAACTATCAGATAAGCTGAAATCACAATCAAACTTAGAAGTCAAAACATAAAGAAGTCAGCAATCAAGAGGAAATTAGAAAAATAATTTTGACACTTTGCACAATGAAATAAGAATGCAGACGGAGGCATGGACTCTCTTAGATGGAGAGAGATAATTACAAAATTCCAAAAGAAGAGCATGCATTCATGCATGAAGAAAGGATTAGGAGGGAGAAAATCCTAAATGATATGATCCATTAATGATTATGAAGTATCTATCCATGTTCCCTTTGAAAATAACAACCATGATAAGCATTACGTGTTAAATTTGATTTTAGAAGAAGTTTTCTTTGAAAAGAATCCTTAAAGTATCCTTGGTTGTCCATCTACATCCATGATCCTATGATGAAAGGAAGAAGCTGAATCTTTAGGGCATGGAATATATATAAGACTCCATGGGCCCAAGAGCTAAAGAGAAACATGAGGAAGAACATGAATATTCCAAGAAAGAAATAAAACCAGAACAACCAGTTATTATACTGAGAATCACAAAGACTACTAGCTTGGTTTGAACTCACTAGAAGCAATCAAGAAGAAGAAATGGAAGTTATGATAAAGAAAAGTGTATGTAAGAAAATGTGAAAAAGAATTATGAATGGAAGCATTGTGATATTCAGAAGTTCTTCCAAAAGAAGGGAAAAAGACTATGACGACAACTCATTCCAGTAAACTAGATATACCTCATGTAGCATCCATGGATTGGAATTTACATATAAAATATTGTTCTTCCCAAATAAAGCAAATTGAGAAAGAATCTTATACCATAAAGAGACCCATGTATGAAGATATAAGAAGACCTTGTATGGATTCAAACAACTTGATGCAGAGTATATTATATACAATAGAAGCATGGTGAAAACCTTCTATGACAGAAATAGTGTATCTGAATGATTAGTCAGAAGTCTGGCATGATGGATTGCTAATCCATGAAAAACTCTCATGATGATAGAAGAAGTGCTACTTGTATATGTTTCAGTTTGAGATTTTCCACGATGTCATGAGCTAGCAGGAAACAAACGTATTGAATTCAACCATGATATATTGTAATGATCAGAGCTATGTGAAGCCTTTAGAGAAAACCAATGTTCCATGACAAGCCAAAGTACATTGAGATCAAGCATTATATTCTTTGTGATAAAGTCCAAAAGAGAGAAGTGATTATGCAGTATATCTCCATTGATGAGTAAATAGAAGATATTTTGGTAAAGCATCTATCCAAGATGAAAAGTTTGTGTACTTAATAAACAAGTTGGGGCTCGTGGAGACAACTTCCTTATTGAAAAAGGAAGAGATTACCCCCAAATTGGGAGGGAGAACTGATATGTTATTTATTTATGGAAAGTCATTTTTCAGTTTGAAAAATGGTCCAGGATGAGCAGTTCCTTTCCATTTTGGAAAGTGTTTTGAGATTTTTTATGGACAGGCATTTTCCAATTCGGAAAATGGTCCAGATCGAACAATCATTTTTGTAAGGAAAATGGTCTGATAGATTGTTGATGTACCATAGACAATGATTCCCCTTGTGGCCAGTGAGGGGGTATGGTCTAGGATAGTCTTTCTTCTTGGCAGTCACTCTGAGTAGTGTCCAAGTAGAATGGTTTGCCTCTCCAGGCAGTCATTCTTTCAAATTTCACAGTTGTGAGCAGTTTTGAAGAATGGTTTGATTTGGAGGTTGGTGCAGGACAGTCATTTCCATTATGAAATAGTCCAAACAGTCATTCCCTAGGAAAGACTCATTATCTCCAGGTTGCACTATGATTAGTATTGGAGGAATGGCCTAATTAGGTGAATGGTCCAGGTTCAACAATTAGGGACAGGCAATCTCTAGGGCAGACTCATTCTCTCTAGGTTTCACTATGATTGGTGCCAAAGGAATGGCCCAATTAGGTGAATAGTCCAATCTCAGAAATTAGGTTCAGTTATTCTTCTATGCTTGAGAAGAATACTCCATATATCCCATGGCTAATGTTTTACCTACTGAGGGAAGATGTTCTTCCAGATCTCATAGATGTGAGTGGAAGAATGGCCCAGATGACTTAGTTTATATCATGATATTATTTTATGCAGGTTGATATCAGATGATATGATTGTTGTAGAGACTGTATGTCTCTAGACAGTAGATGTATGCTACTATGGTGGATGTTTTCCACTGGTTGTGACTATGTGTCACTGATTAAGTACTTGTGTGCTACTTAGTGTGATTGTGTACCACTGGATAGTAGTTGTGTACTACTATGTGTTGAGGAAAAGATATGAATTCATCTTACTCAAGCATTTTCAGACTTTACTTGGCTAAATCAAAGTAGAAAGGAATATCACCCTATGTTTATAGCCAACAAAAATAACATCCTAAATCACAAGTATTAATTACAAGTGCTTAGGCTAGTCTTTTATCAACAACAAAAAAAGCTTGCTGGAAATTCAATTTTTATGTAATTTTTTGAATATATCAGTTGCTGAAATAAATGTAAGAATAGAAGTAAATACACCAAGAGGATAATCAATATAGATGAGACATAAAGCAATCCTTTATTTCATTCCAACTCACCAAAGAGTCATTTCTTTACAAAATCTCATACAGAAATCTTGGACCAAAGTCAAACTTAGAAATCCCAGATGGAACATATAAAAGGACCTCTGACAGAAAACCAAAACTGAACTCTAAAAGATGGATAAGCTTGCCATAGGTTGTTTCCCACTCGACTCTGCACAATAGCCTTTATCAGTCATGAAAGTTAA